>VUQS01032585.1:0-12370 GCA_015108495.1 Heterochromis multidens | reverse complement strand
TGACAGACTGACGACCTGTCCAGGGTGTACCCTGCCTCTTGCCTATGGCAGCTGAGATAGGCTCCAGCCCCCCCGCGACCCTGAATTGGATAAGCGGAAGAGAATGGATGGATGGATGGAAAATTAACTTCATTCATGCCCAGTAAAAGATGAATAAGTATTATTTTGAAAAGTGAGTCATCCAAAGCTTCTTTAGTAGAGTAGAGTAGAGTCAATAAATCAAAATATGAAGCTGAAAAGCAGCATAATAGGTCCACTTTAACATTAATGCCATCATCTTTGTAATAACAAGCTTACAACATGAGACTATGTTAAGAGTCAAGAGCACAGGTCATTATTTATCATTTTGATTGGTTGCCAGGATAGGCTTTATGCAATATGAGGGCAGACATATATTAGACAAAAACAGTGACAAGAATATATGAGAGCTGTGTGCTGCTGATAAACAGCAACTTTTCATTGAGAATGGACAATTAATAAAAACACTTAACTCCAAAGTATTCTGGTTGGTCTGTGACTCAAACACTGAGCTCAGTGCACAGTTGGCTGGCCCCAGCCATACAGTTAAATCAGAGCAGGAGGTAGGTGCAAGGTGACTGTGGAAAATAGGGTCACCGAAACTTTTCGATAATCAGGGCGATAAATTCATACACGTGATCGCCTGTTGGCTGCTGGAGTGAAAAGGTTTACCCCTTGTCTCCATGGGTGGCCATCCTATTTTAATTAATGCAAGCTCTGTAGAGCTTGTGTAGAAAGTTTGCATGCTTGCATCCTAGTTTGCATGCTCCCTACATGTAGGCCTCAAGTCTGATTACTTGTGCACTGCTTTCTGAATGCTACAGATTCTGTGTAGATACAGATGGAGGCCCAAAGCTGCTGCTATGCTATGCTATGCTACACTAACCTTCTGCATTTTCTCCACAGTGCACAACTCATCCTTTTTCCCATTTCAAACTGTGTCATGTTCCTTTTGCCCCCAAGTGAACAAAAAAGTTGCCTAATGTATCTGTAAATTTGTATTATTGCACTCATAACCTAAACCAAACTAAAACATGTTAGAAAGTTAAACCACAGGGACATTTTTCTAGCCTCAGGAATCATTTGCGGGTTTTACTCTAATCTGTTATGCTCTTACGTTATTCTTTTGGCTGGTGGCTACGTGTTTGGCCACTTTAATTTAATCATCCAGTTGCACAGAAGGAGCTGAAGTTCGCTTAAGAAAGTATTCAGATCTATTTGTGAACATTTTACAGGGTCATAATCATACAGTGTTTTAATAAGGTAATGAGAAAACATGCTTTTAAACATTTTGGCAAACTGGATTTTTTAACTCTGGTATTGAGGCTTTATTTTGAACATGTTAAAATAGTATAACAACAACAGAGAAAAGAGACGCAACAAACAAAACAAAAGGAAAACAAAACAATAATAATCATAATAAATAACTTACATGTTTAAAAAGGAGTAGGAAGAAGCATAAGCTTATTTAATCCCATCCCCCTTCCACTATTTGGTAACTAATAATCAACACTTTTTCTTCCTGTTTATGCCCTATCCATCATAAATTCTTCCTTACAATTACTCTGACAAGAGAAGCTGTGTACATATCTGAGCCTTCCAAAAATTAACACTTTTGAGGCCATGAAAACAGGGGTGCTCTTCTAAGCAACAAGGTAAACACAGTGCTATTTGAAAGCACCTTATGTCCAGTACCTTCAGTTTCCCACAAGTGGAGTCCAGTATAGACACATTTTATGGATTAGTAAAAAGAACAAGATGCACCTGAACACCATTTGGAGTACCACCGCAAAGAATCTGACTACTTTTGTGAATGTAGTGAGTCAAGCTGAAAGTTTAGATTACAAAATCAAGCCATACCCGTACACTAACTTACTTAAAACGTGTTTGCATTACTTTCTTGCAGTGATTATATGCAACATTTTGCAAACATCCACAACATATTTATGTATTTATTGTTCTCCTCCAATGTGGTTTGGAACCAAAAAAACAGTGAATATTCATGGAGAAATACACATCAATACTGTTGCTCAGAAAACTACAATTTGGTAGAAGCAGAGAAGAAAAATCACAAAGACAAAGACAAAGCTGAATGAAGAACAATACATCAAAACAGAGAAACAATCGAAGATACAATACAAATTCAAAAGACTGAATCAAATCAATCAGCTGGACCTGCTTACCAACTGCCTCTGTGGCTGAGAGCCAGCGTGAATGAGTGTTTGTTTCAGTCTGTTTACCAGGCTGCTCGTCACGCTGTTTGAAAACATCCTCAATCACAAAATTTGAATGTGCTCACATGTAAGAGTTTTGTATTATCACAAGGAAAGGGTAAAGAAAAGGGAAAGGAATACAGCTTGTGAATAATGAACTTCCTTTATGTACCTGGAAGTGAGATCTCAAAAATCTGCAGTGATGTGTAGCTTATTATTGTGCCGTTGTCGATATGTGTCAGTATTGTTCCGGCACATTTTTCACACTTCACAATTTTCTTTTTCTCATTTCCTTACAAGCATTGTTGCCTGACACCTGATTACTCTGCAGATCTGAGCACCAAACAGGAGGCTTTTGTGTTGCATCAAAATGACTTTCTGTTGTTCACCAGCTTCATAGTTATACATATTATGGTTTAAAGCATACTGCTGTAAAAACAAGACAAGTGCATCTCTCAAAATAAAACACAATAATAACTGCATGACAACTGCATTTCAACAAACAAAACTGTCCACTTGTTCATGTACGTTATTAAGTAGGGCTACAGCAGTATGTAAAGCCAGAGTGCCCTATCCCAAAGGACTCCTGTCATTCCAAGAAGCCAAATAAAAAAAATATTGAAAATTTAAATTTAAAAAACAAATTTTTTGATTTAAGTTATTTACCTCATTTACATGGACTCATTTCATACCAGCCCAGTGTGAGAATGTTGCTCTGTTTTGGTTCCATTTACAGTTATGTCAGTTTCTTTCCTCTGCTCTCTGTTTCACCCCGCAGAGAGGAGCAGAGGAGAGACGGGAAAATACAAATTATTTTACTTGATCTGAATTGCAACATGACTCAAAGTGCAATTAAAACTCACCAACAAGGCACAACAAAGGAGAAGAAGTCAACAGTTGTCACAATTACATGTTTCAGCTTAGAGCATAATAATCCCTTTGACGGGAATAAATTGGATGCTACGGCATTACAAGCTGGTTTGGAAACCTGAAAGTCAAGTCTAAAGCTCAAATAATCTTAAAACAGTAAGAAAGATCAAGGGAACGACTACACCCCTCATTCCCCAAGACAGAAAATTTTTATTTTAGCTGTATGTCCCCATGTACTAATGAATTCTATTCCGTTATAAACATCCATGTATGCCTTTGTCAGTTAAGCTAGTCAATGAACAACTCATGCAAGCTTGACAGACCTTGCATGAGTATATTAGTCTATGGGAAGTGCCTATTTCATGTGTTTTTATTGTAATGTTTGGTATTGTCTGGTTCTGATGCAGCATTTTCCTGAACCAAGACAATCTGCTGCTATGGGAGAACACAGAGTAGCCTTAACCTTAAATGGATTAGTTCAGGCAGGCCACAAAGCTCAAGCTCAGCCACAATCCCAGCAGTGCTAGCCCACATCAGCTGATGCTGAAAATATAATATAGGGTGCAGTTTTCAAGCTGCGTTAGCCTGCCCACAGGTGCTGAGCATCTATAACTCTCTTTGCACCCGCCTCCTCCTTTCATGCTGGTTCTGATTTAAATAATGTCATATCTGATGCCTGCTCTGTTCTGTGCTGTGTCTTACTGCTGCTGCTCTCCCTACCTTATGCTTTCCATATATGGGTGTGGAAGGGTGGGAAGGTCCCAGAAGAGCCAAACTGCCAATTATAAATTACAGCAGATGGTTGTGGTGGTTGTGACTGAACAGAGTTTTTGAATTGTCATAATCTAACCTAAAAAACTGTCTTTTTGGAACAAACACAGACGTATTTGTAGATACAAAACTGCAGAAACTGAGCGTATAACGAAACACTCTACTTTACTGGGAAGTATTTGCATACATGAATGGAAAAAACCTGAACCATGGATCTATTCTCAGGTATACCTGATGAAAAACTACTTAACAATCTATTGTTGGCGTCTAACTTAACCAATTATCATGAAAGTATTATGATAACAGAATGTATTTTATTTGCCAATGAGGACTGAAGACAAATTTGTGCCTCTCCAACCTCCTCCAGTGTACTTTATCACATTGAATCTTTCTTCATTAAAATATATTACAAATAGTAGAAGAAGAGCAGGAAAATGTTTCAAATTTAAATCTCTGTATGCTATCTTCAATCCTCCTTTGTAAATAAAATATGTGTAATGCTTTCGAAAACTGAGTCATCCATTCTATTATTATAATGGCACCGTTAGAGGATTGGTAGCAGTTATGTTCTCCAACTGCTTTCCTGTTCTGTGTAGAAATAAGAGCACATATGTCCTTAAGCTAATAAAGTACATAATGTACTGTATTTGAGCACTAGCCATGCCTATGGTAATTGAGGTGTGCAAGTGTAAGCAAGTGCAATTTATCATGGTGTGTTCTGTCAGCGGGTTTGTGGATATGTGAGTGTATGCACACTCGTGTAGTGGTGTATTAACATGTATGCATGTGCTGGTGCCAATCACGTCTGCATGCCAGCATCTGCCTGGGGTTCAGTAGCAGCTGGCCAAGTGACAATGTAACATGCTCCAAAGTCATTTCACAGCTTCCTGTCTGAGAAAGGGAGAGCAGGTGTGTGTTTGGCTCATACCTCCAGCTAAAGAGACGCCTGTTTTGACATGATACAGCATCATTACAATGGGCCGAAAAAGAGAAAGAAAGACACACTGAAAAAGGGTAGTTGGTTGGAATGATCCTCGAGAGAAAGAAAGACTTTCTGTGCCTTCGAAAATTATGGATTTATTATCTTGGACCTAAACTAAAACTTAGACCTAAACCAAAACTAACCAAATTAAGCACCAAGTGGCAGGATAGATGTGAACTGTAAGCACTGAGAAGCCGAGCAAAAATATACAAGAAATGGAGCTCCTTCAAAATATAATTCCTCTTTTCCTTTTTTATGATTTATTTGTAGGTATGCTGTAGCAAAGAAATGTTGCTCGTAGTCAAGTCAGGTGATCCTTATGTGGCACAGTGTGGCCCCGTAAATGGAAGAGGAGAAATTTGTTCCCATTTAAACTTCTTCCAAACCTTTTAATTTTAAAGCTGTGAATTTTTTTTTTTTTTTTTTTAAAAACTGCAAAACCGGAAAATAAAAATTGTCATTTAACATTTTCTGACCTATGCTTAAGACCTCAGTCTTACCTGTCGATGACCCCCGACAACCTCTGGTGATTAAGGAAAAATGTGTATTCCACAACCAGTTGGTAAGTGGTTGCTGGAGGTTGCTGGCTGTCGCTGGAAGAAATCGCTCATGAAGAGGGTGCTGCACCAAAAATGGAATTGGTTTGGTCACTAGATTGCAGCAGTCACCTGTAATATGCACAGAAGATGTCAATTTGCCTTCAAACACTCACTAACTAACCTGAAGAAAACTGGAAATGGAGAACATTCACTTTCAAAATAAAAGTTGTGTTTTTACTTGCAAATGGTCTCCATTTCTGGTTTGTGTCACACTCTTCACAGTTTCACTACCGTTTAGCAAGTAGCTAGCAAGTGTTTGCAGACAAGTTGGCATCTTCCATACAAACTATGGCAGATCACTACAATTTGCTAGTAATATTATTTACTTTTTTATTTTACTAATATATCCTTCTTTTCACACAGTTTGCTTTGCTTTAGGACCCAAAAACTACTGGCTAGATTTAGGAAAAGGTAATGGTTTAGGTTAAAATGGAGGACTTAGCACAATGTAAAAGCTCTGGAGCCAAATCATCATGTACTTGAATGTTTGCTGGAGTCGTATTACAGGAAAATAGGCCCATTCACGTTAATGTCAATATTAACGGCAATTAATGGCAAATTTCTCCCATTTGCAAAAAAGATTCTGAAGAGGTCCTTGCATTTTCATTACAGCAAGAGTGTGTTGCTTGTATGGATTGCTTATGGCCTATTAGACCTTCTTAACCTCCTCTATTGTAGTTTTCTGGTAAGATTGGGCTTGAATGAACTCTGACACCAAAGTGTCTCAATCTAAACTTAAAAGAAGAGCAGACCTGGACCACAAAACTTTGAGGGGACCTAGAAAGATTTTCTGCACATTTGCCTGTGCAGCATGAAGATGTGATGTGAAGTGTCCAGTGAAGTTTCAACTTTAGTTAAAAAAAATAAATAAATAAATCACAAATTCCAGAACTTCATGAATCTGTTTCAGAAACATGGCGACAAGAAGAAAAGGAGATAGCAAGATGAATAAAACAGAAAGGAACAGAAACCTAAAAAAACCTACAGACACAATCCAACAGAAAAAGTGAGTACAGCTTTACCTCACATAAAACTAACACACAGCAATTATATTAGTTATTAGTTATTATTAAAAATACTGTATGAAAAGTACAGACAGTGGCTGCTTTTCATTCTTTTTAACACTTTGCATGTACAGTATGTTATACCTTTGCTCTACTCCACGACTGGCTGATGGACCAACAGCAGCACGAGCAAGAGTAGCCCACAGACTGGTTGTACCACATATTTCTGACACTGCTCCCATAGAATAGCTACTTTATCATCATTCAGAACATACACCAGTTAGTGCACATTAGAATGAGATTTCAGTCCATTGACCCGCTATCGGACTAATACAATATAAAAAATAAATCGAAATCTAAAAATGTAAAATATAAAATATAAAAAAGAGCCTAAGATATGCACATGTAAGAATATAAGAAAAATGTGTCTATATAGATATAATAGTAAAAAAAAAAAAAAACTGTAAGGGATCTTAGAAATAAATATACTGCACAGCAATTTAGCAGCAAAAACCAGTGCACATCACCATTCCAGAAATATTGCACTGCCCATTTAACAGACACTCTCTGCAGGTAGACAGGGGAATCCAAACTGTCCACAGACTGCCAACACTGCCATCGCTGAACCATAATTTCCCCATTATTCTTCATGTTGCAGTGTCATATTTTTGGTTACTTCTTGTTGTTGTTGTAGCCCTGCGTTTCCCCTTGTTTTTTCTTTCTCTGTGTCCACCAATTGTTCCTTGTGCTTTTCGTGCCCCCTTTTTTTGGATTCCTGCTTTGTTTTTCTAGCCCTTTGGACTTTCTCTAGCTGTGTGTGTTTTTGCAACATCCATTAAAGGCTCCACCTGCCTGCGTGTCCTACATTTGGGTCCTCTCACCAATGAAACACACTGACTGAGGTGCTTGCCAGATGGCTCAGAAGGTTTCAGCAAACCCCTCTGGGAAAACACCTTTGATGGATCTGATCATTTGTCTATCCAGTATTCACACTCACTTCACACTGTGATTGGCCAGCTGTATAGAGGTGAGAAATGAGCCAAGATTTTAACTTCTAACACTTTACAATATGAATATCCTGGAGAGACTGTCTTATTTAGAGTTTCTGAACTAATGAAAACAAAATGCCATGGGATTAAAAAAATATGTATTATTCTTCATTAAGATGACTCATTTTTTATTGAAAATGTATCTTAGGTCTTTTTATTAACTAAGAATTAAGTTGTGTGTTTGAGCATGGATAATTAATATGCACTGCTTTGTCATAAACCCACTGCCATATAGAAATAGTCAGTTTAAGAAATAGAAAATACATAGGGAAATACCTATTCACCTTAGCCTCATGTGTTGATAAGAGTTACAATTAAAGATTTGCTCGAGCAGCAGAATTTTTAATTAAACATTTTCCCAAATCTTATGGATGTTCTAGACTATTACTTACATCATAATCCTTGTACAACCTTCACCAGCTCATTACTGTACTTAATTATAACTGATCAAATAAATTTGAATGTGACTAGTTGATATGAAGGGAGACTGAGTGAGCGAAATGTGTTATAGTGAAAGAGCACGTAAGCCCACTGGATCACAGCGTAATTTAAGAGAAAGTGGACATGCTTAAAAGTCATTTGGGCAAGTGAGGAACGATGAGGCGAGAGACTCGCTGGCGACAGATCGCACCTCGTCACCATAGAAACTGGAAGACGACATGACAATGCCTCTCTGGGCTTATGGAAGATACACGGCAGCAGTGGGGAATGAGTGCCACAGTAAGAAAAGGGATGTGGGTGAGAGGAAGAGAGGAGAGGCAGGTGGGAGGGGTTGGAGGCAGAGGAATGAATCACATATTTTTGTTTGCTTTGTTAATTTGACTCTGCACTGTGGTCCCCGGCGGATTCATTTAATGACTACGATATGAGACATGCAAAAATGAGTGATACTCTCAGGCTCTGTTTACATACAGGCTGTCTCTACCCAGATGCTGATTATGAAGAGCAACAGAAACGGATTCTGATGTGAATTCACTTATCAATTAAATGCACATAAAGAAGAGCAGAGAAACATGGAAGACTAGGCAGTGCACTTCTACAAACAGATATATGAAAGAGCATTTTACATCCTGCTGAATGCAGTCACACCCAAACAAGATTGAGAAAACAATATTTTTCCAGTTAGACAAGCTGCTCTAAATCGGCCTGTTTGTCCAGCATTCATCACTAAATGTGGTGTAATTCTGACACACACAGGATCGATTTCTTTCCAAGCACTCATGCTGCTTTGGGTTTTTTGTTAACCATGTGTTGACAAAGAAGAAGAAGGAAAAGATAATACTCTGAGGATGTGGCAAGATTTCATTTAATTTTAACTAAGGTAAAGACATTGTCAGCAGCTTAAATCAAAGCATCTGTCCCTCATTGACAGTTATTTAATTACATTCTTATCTCACCTTGTGAGATAGGAATAAAACCATGTTTTTACATTAAGTGCAGTGCATAGACTGTATGGTAAAGAGCTGTAGATGTTTGAGAGAAAGGTTAGACTTGCTGTGTACACTGTTTAAAAGCTCTCTAACAATAACACGGAAGCAGTCACACATAGTGTATCTTTTTATTTAACCTGAACATATTTATTTACATACCACTTTTCAAAATCCATGCTACAAAATGCTTCACATGGACACCAAAATAAAACAAATATCAAAATAGAAGAAGAAGAGCAATAGTAGAAAATCACACCTTTCAAAGGAAATTAAAACTTTATTAAAATTGGTAAAGGCTTTCCCATAAAGGTAAGAATGTGACTGACTCAGCTGATCTGATTCCAGAGCCTCAGTGCCCTGACTACAAAACTCTGTCCCCTTTAGTTTTCAGCTGGTGCCCTGGAAGAGGCAAAGACCTCTGCCTGAGGAGCTCAGGGTTCCTACCGGTGCATATGGTACTAAAAGGGAGAAAGGCCATGAAATCATAAAGTCTATTCTAAAACATACTGGGAACCAGTGTGAAAAGGTTAAAACTGGAGTGATGTGACCCTGTCTCTTAGTTCTGGTTAAAAACCTGGCAGCTGAGTTCTGCACAATCTACTCATTCAACAATTTTTTTTCTTGAGTCAAATAAAAAAGGCCATTACAGTAATCCAGCCATGATGAGATGAAAGCATGTAAAATTGTCTCGATATCCCTGACCAAGTTTTGCTAATAGGAACTAAAAATATATATTTACACACAGAAACTAGCCATAAGAAGGAGGCCACAACAGAGACAGTGGGAAGTGACAAAGTACACTGTGAGAATTTGGGGACACCCACAGTGATGTTAACATTTAAATGTCATTTGCAGGGACAAAAGAACTTGTTGGCAGTACATGACCCCGGGGTAATTTTCAGAGGAGAGACAAACAACAAGATGAAGAGACAGACTGAAGAAATGCAGGGGGAAAAATACAGCAGGAGGCAGAGATGGACTGAGACAAAAACAAGAGAAAGGAAGAGATTTCTCTGCTTACACTGATATCAGAACTTTGCTGTTTTGTAGACTCTTTTACCAACTTATTGTGGATGACTCCAAAGAGAGATTACTCATAAACACTAACGACTCATGAATTAATAATGATTGAGCAAGAATTTAAGAAAATAGCCTACAGCCATGCCAGTAAAGTCACCATGCTAGTAGACACACAGTGACAGTGCTAATGGGTATAACATTTACTATGTTTAACATCTTAGTTTATCTATATCTCAGCTAATCAGAATGTCATGTAGTTTTTGGTCAAAGGTATTTGGCCAAAATGAGCTTAGTCTAGACCAGCTGTGAATGTCAAGCTACACTGCTAGCTTGGCAGAAGTAGATTATTTTACTTGACTCTATAACACTAAAGTCTGCAGATACACTCCCTAATGTGTTATTTTATAATGCTTAACTGGCAATTACCTACAAGGTGTGATCAAAGTTTCAAGACAGTCTTCTGGTGCACCTCCAGAAGATTTCAAAGAGACTACCATTTTTAGACTGCCTTCATTCTGTCCCCTTGCATTTGTTTTAGGGAGCCAAATCTGGCAAGTAGGTTGGGAGGTTAGTTAAGATTGTAGGGTTGTGGTTAAAAAACATCTGCTGTGTGACGTGCTGGTATGTATCACAATTCAGGTCATTTCTGCTGACTGTTCTGGGATACAAAACAGTCACAACCCTATCAATGTAGTAAACTCAGCCTTTTGGTTGACCCTGACCTGCTGTAAACTTCAGAGTAGTAGCTGAAGGACCCAGCTCTCATCACAAACAATGATACTTCACGCAAATTTCAGGTCAGTTTGGAAGAGAGGTTGATGTAATGTCAAGTCTTAGGTCTGTGGTAAAACAAGCAAGTGCAAGTCCCTGAACTTTATGCTCATACTTATTCATTCCAAACCACCTTCATATTCTTGTAGAACCCAGCAAAAACTGTATAGTGTAAATAGTTTTGCAAAATATAGCATACTTTTTCAGTTTTAGGTGAACACAACTCAATTGTGAAATGTATCTTTAAGCAGCTACTTGTGTGTAATAGGACCAGATAAAATTATGTATGTTACGGCTTGTGTGCAATAGGACTCAGTAAACTCATGCCTGTTGCCAATTGCGTGAACTAGGACCAGGTAAACTCATGCCTGTTGCTCCTTATGTGGAGCAACAGGCATGTGTACTAGGACCAGGTAAACCTACACCTGTTGCTACTTACATGGACTATGAGTAGGTAAACTCATGCTTGTTGCTGCTTGTGTGCAGTAAGGCCAGGAAAAGTTGCACTTGCACTTGTACTTGCGTGAAATAGGACCAGATAAGCCCACATTTGTTGCTCTTTGTGTGCAATACGACATAAACTCACACTTGTTACTACTTGTGAAAATTATCTAATCTTTCTTTTCAATATAATAGGCTGAACTAATGAGGAGAAATGGTCTAGCTGATCTGAGACTCATTAACAGAGCAGAGCTGGCTGGTCTTGGAGAGCAAGAGGAAAACAGACAGAAGCTGATAACAAATACTGTATATTCTGTACTGTATATAATCTTTGCGCCTTTGCGTAAGCTGGAAGACAATAACTTGAATGTTACAGAGCAATAAGGAATGATTCCCCACAGGAGCCATTCTAACCACGTGTTGTGATTTATGCCTGAATATAATCAAGTCAAGCCAATAACATCTTCAGCAGGAACATTTCTAAGCTAAGCTACAGATATCAAATTACAGCACACATTTATAGTATATATGAGAGGACAAAACCGACTGTAGTCTACCTTTCATTATTATACGTTTAGACTCTAACCCCAAGTTCCCTGCTATTTATTAAAATATCACACTCCTTTAAGACTTCAAAAATGCATTTCTTTTTTACTAAGTCGTCGGTTTGCCGTAAGTGTTGTCTAATACAATGGAAGCATAGCCAACGTTTGTCAGCAAAAGTCAAAATAAACCAAAAGTAATTCTGATGATTGCCACAGTTAATTTGCAAACACAGCCCATGTTGTCAGCAGCCAGCTGTGACCTGGCAGCATAATCACTGCACCTGTACATATTAACAAATGTTTTCATTTTCTGTGATTTCCACATCAATCTGATCATGATTTCTAATTAATAAGTTATGCATGTGATCTTTCAGAAAGATCCTAGTTTTAAAATGTATGAAAGTACTGCATATTAAGTAAAACTTAAACTTAAGCTTTTAGCCTTCTTGCATCATTTTACATTAAAAAAAAAAAAAAGTATTTTCATGTTATGCAACTCTTATATAAAAAGAGAGTGATAAAGACATGTGTTGCACACTTGGACAAAACGACACTTCCAGGCGTGCATGAGTTTAGAATCGTTCCTCTTTACTTGTTTATTTGCTCTGCAAATACAAAAACACAAGCACTTCGGTTCAGCATGGCTGCACTCTGCAG
>VUQS01032582.1:0-14008 GCA_015108495.1 Heterochromis multidens | reverse complement strand
GAAAGAATAAAGTTACGTTGGAACCAAGCACACCATTGTTTTTCTTGTGACATTACCAATAAGTTTGATGTGTCACATGGCCCTCTTCCTATTGAAAAAACAAAAGTTGTGTCCAAGATGGCCGACTTCTAAATGGCCACCATGGTCACCACCCATCTTGGGGAGTTTGCCCCCTCACATATACTAATGTGCCACAAACAGGACTTTAATATCCCCAACCATTCCCATGTTATTACGGTGTATCCATATAAATGGCCCACCCTGTATATATCATAAATCAATCAATACATTTTAATCTGAAGATGTTTTGATTGATTTAAGCTTAGTATAAGCTTAGGTTAAGGTTAAGGTTCAAAATTCTTGAACAAGTGTTCCAAGTCTAAGTCTAGCCAGTTAACGTAAGCGTGTGTTTGTGCTCCAGATGTTGCATACAACTGGTCAAAACTTGACAGCAGAGCTCACTAGACCACTTGAAAGCATACAGGAGACCTTGCACTTTGGCCAGTTTGCTTTAGCAAGCAACAGGTAAATATTGACCAGAGCAGCACTGCACCTGGACCCCGAATGCGCCGTGATACAACTTAGATTAGACCCTTTCATCACATTTCTTTGCGCTGTTATTCTTTGTAAAAAATTAACATTATCCATCTGTGTTTAGAGTGAGCTGCACAGTTAGGGTTTCTCACGCTGGCTGATCGATGCCAACAGAAGGATAAAGAAAGATCAGAGTGAAAAAGAATGACATTGATGAAGAATATAAGGGTCATTGTTCCCTCCCTGGCAGTTTGAAGTGCTAAAATCCTTCTTGTAGGGAGTGTAACATTGTAAAGCCTATTTATAATTTGCCTTTTCAACTCTCATCTTCTGGCAGTCCATGTGGTTGATGACAGGAGGGTGATCAACCATAAAAATCTCTGACTTACAAGCAACGAATTGATGGAATAAAAGTTGCAGGCCAATCCCACTGATCACCTGCCAAAAGGTTTCATACACCAACACACACACATGGAAGGGCCGATCATAAAACAGTTCCTCCTCTGTGTCGACTTTATGCTGCAGCATGATATGCTTTAGTCTGCCTTTTATGGGTGTGAGGGTATTGAGGAGTGATGTGCAGACATTGTTTCAATCTGGTACCATGAAACTTTTTTTTTAACCCCTATGCCTACATATGGCATCATCTTGTGCAATTTTTGGTCCAAACTAAAGGAAAAAAAAGATAACATGTTTAGTCTCGAGAGCTTGAAAAAGAAGGGAACTGGACTTCTTTAGGTTTGTGAAGACATTTCACCTCTCATCCAAGGTCTCACAGTGGTTTCACCCTTAACCCCTGGTGATGGTAATGACCTATGCCTTTTTTCACACCTTGGCTCATGTGATGACTCACATGATCAATAGTAGGTCAGCGACCCTCAGAACTACTTCCAAAGGGGACAACCCCCACTAGCGGTTAAATACCTGGGACTCGCTACCATTTTTTAGACCTGAAAAAGACTCTTGGATGAGAGGTGAAACATCTTCACAAACCTAGTCCAGTCCAGTTGCCTACTTTTTCAAGCTCTCAAGACTGCCATGACCTGGATGACTAAGAACCTACACAGACATAAGATGTGGTGAACATCGTTATTGTCATGCAACCTATTTAACATCAGCATGTTGGCACTGTGAGCTCACCAACACGGTGACATGTGACGTCTTTAACTCAAAATACTACTGTACCTTTAAGTACAGCCTAACAGAGCTGCTAGCATGATTCTAATTCTGTAAGTATATTGACTTTAAAGGTTGTCTGTCACCAAAACCCCATGCTGGAAAAAAAAATCACCTGCTAGCTTCAGTTATTGACTTACTATGACTTATTTCTCAAATATTTTTCTATACACAATATGGCAGCAGAACTGCACCAGTAACGGCTTAGTCCTATTAAGCCTTTCTCAAGAGAAAATTATGTGTATGCCATTTAATGTCCTGCTAATTTGCTTCTACGAATATTACATAAAGGCATGCATAAAGTTTATTTTCAATGTGTAACCATGAATAAGCAACTGATCATCCTCTATATGTCATTTTTTCACCTCTGGACTTTAGCCCTGTGCTTCACATAAATCTGTATCAGTTTGGCTAATTTTACTCAGACTTGTAAAGCACACCTTCCTTTTGTATCAAAGGGAAATTCTTAATGTCCTGCCACTACAAATCACTTGGAAGGTATGTGTTTTCCACTTGTAAAAGGACGGGTGTGTTTCTTGCCTTGGGGCGTGCAGTAGTGGTAATAATAGAATGCTGCACATTTGTTCCACCTCTGGGATTTCCAAGTGAATATGAGGGATGGGTCTACTGATGTTAGTAAAGCTTTGAAACGCACATAGTGTGGTCTTGGCAGGTTGCTATCACCAATTCTCAGCAGATATCGTGTACCCAATGATCTGAGAGCAGTTTTATCAAGGTTTCATCACTCATGGTTTCCTCCGTCATACCACGGAGTAATGAGGGCCTCCAGTTTGTGTAATGTGTGCCGGATATTTTAGAAATCTCTAATTCATAATGAAATGAGGCTTAAACTAAAATGTGACATGAGAGAGCAATTCACAGTTTTTCAGTTAACTCTGTCAACACAAAGCCTACAGTTTGAATCCTTGCCTTCGGCTGCTAGAAGTAAAGCCATTGTGGAATCAATTTTGACGATAAATAAATCATTGCAGCGTTAATCCTTGCTGCACTTTGGTCTGTCAAAAGATGAATTGTTTGGAAATGTTAAGCCCTGTGTTTTAAATCCCAAAGTTGCCACGTGTTTTTGTTGGGGACAGCAAGTTAAAGAGAGGTAGAGAGGAATAACGACAGAAACATATACTGCCTACAGTCAGGTGCACCTTGTAATGCACTGAGTGCTTCCCCCCCTCATTTCCGTTTTCCTACTGTTTCTTGTCCGCCCACCCCCATTCTTGTTGCTGCTTGTCTGGATGAGTCTGACACAGAGTCCAGCTGTCTGCGCCCTCCCAAGTAGTATTTCAGCATTTTATGACTTCTATTTGCACTTCATACTGCGCACTGTGTAATCTGATGACTTTGGCTATTTAGGAAAGGGACCAGTGTGACCTAATCTCCTAACATAGCGGCCTGCACACATGCACGCACTCACGTACACATGCACACATGCTTAAAGAAAGTGGATGTATTTTGTTTGTGCAAGACAAGGCCTAAACTCAAAAACTACAAAAAAAAGATAATCTGTTTTTGTCTGTTGGCTGTTATGCTGAGGAACAAGATGCTTTTGCTTTGTTAAAATTAATTGCACAGTACAGTACACCACCTCTACATGTCTGGTTTTCTATCACTAAAACTTAATGGATTCAGAAATGTAACGCTAAAATGAAATCAGCGTAGTTTAGAAGAACTCACAGCCAATAGCACAAATTAAATACTTCGGCATCAACATCTGGATTGGATATCTTAAGCACAGGACAAAATACATAGATGGCATTTGTTAAACAATTAGAGGCATTGATCTATCTTTCAGAGAAACAGTCCTTTCAGTCAGTTTGACAGCAAATGTAGATGAGAGGAAGCAGGATAATGTGCGGCGAGTGACTCATGGTTCTTGTTATGATGGAGCTCCAGACTCAAGCATACTAGCTGCTCATCCCTAACTTGGTTTTGCTAGTAAAACAACATTGATGATTTTACAGGAACAAAAAAAGCGTGATGTTGCATAGACAAAATACTGAAATGTCACGATGTACAGCGTACAATCCTACAGAGAGGACAGAGAGTTGGCAATATGTGTTTGAAAGTAAGCTCACATGGTCAACTCAAGAAATCTTTTCAGATATCTGTAGACAGATGTCTGGGAACGACTGTGCAACATGTGACAAACACCAGTGCTTGAAAAGACAAACCAGTCAGTATACACAAACTGTAAGATACATGTCGTGCTGGAAAGAAAGAGACAATAGTGGCAGTAAAAGAGTGAACACTGTCACTTTGAAATGTAGCCATAGCTATCTTGTTGTTCATGCTAGCTGACATCTTTCTAATGGAAAAGGCTTTGGCTTCGGTTGAAACGGCTAACCACTTGCTTGATTCTTGAATTGTTTGCTTCATGTATTATATTTGAAATGATGTTTTAGTGAAGTATCATATGCAAATGTAAACAACAGTGGAAAGGTTTTTTCTAACCACATGAGTTATACAGTTTGGCAGTATACAGCTGCAAATAAGCTTAATTCAAATAGTGCAGCTCTGTAAATATCTTCACTGTAGATACAGTTCTCTTTGAGACTGAATGTCAGCCAGATTACTCTGTGCTCTCTAGACTACTGCTTATTAACTATCTGAAGATGTCTGTTTCTGTAACAACTGCTAACTCAACAGTCCAGTACAAATATTGCAGGTTTGAATCCTATGATTGACTCTCTCTCAATCAAAGATTTCCCCTTCTTGATCTGTCTTGTTCATTGCAATGGGTTGACTAAAAATAGCCCCACATGGCAAAAAATTAAAGAAGAAGGATTTTTTTTTTATTCTCTTGGCACCTGTTTTCCCTGGAGAGTACACTAATGCCCCAGTGTTCAATCCCTCAACCACCCACACAGAAAAAATAAATACTTAGCATGTGAAGTTTTGATGGTTGACGGCAGCACAGTTCAGGTCAGAGGCCTCATCGTGACTTGGAACCAAATGTTGACAATTGTCTGTGATTACACGGCACCGGGGCGGGTGCCATGTGGAATCACGCACCGGTTGTCACATGTGATTTTAAGCAACGATCCTGGCTGAGGTATTTCTTGACCGTTGGCAGGCGAGCAATGGTGGAAGGTGGTAACACTTTAGTAAGCCTCTTTCTCACTTCTTTCTTTTCCTCAATAACTGATCACCCACCCTCATCTTTCTGGCATGGAATGTTTGTGTTGATGTTAATGCCAGAGGTGGTTTGCAACTCTGCAGTTGTTGAGTCACCAGAGCTTTAGCGACTGTTATGCACTTTACGCCTCAGCATTCAGTAACTTTACATGGTCTGCCATTTTGTGGCTGAGTTGCAATAATAGTACTTAAAGTTGATCATGGAATATCTAGGAAATTTCATTAACTGACTTGCTACAATGGTGGCATCCTATTACAGTACCACTGCAGCTACAGTACCACTGTAATAGGACTTTAATAGTGAGCTCTTTAGAACGAGCCACAAATGTTTGCATGATAGACTGCACACTAGGTGCTTGATTTTTTCACCTGTTGCAGTGGGACTGAAAACACCTGAATTCAAAGATTAAGCGGTGTGACCCTACACTTTTGCCCATATATTGTATATCTCTGTGTTGCTGTTTGTGAGTAACTTTTGTCTGTGAAACACCAGTTACTGTATGGTGGGAAATGATCATTATCTGATGAAGGAACACCTGTAAACAACAACTGCTCTCCAGTGGTTTGTGACTTGACAGTACCCCACCCCATTTGACCATTAACATCACACTCCAGGAATCATGGAGTCATACTGATATATGATTTCTTTAATTTAAATGTGTTAATATTCATAATTTTATAATTTTCCAAAGAATAAGCCACTTTGCCAGCTGTAGAACCAATCATGCTAAGTACTTCATAAATGCACAATACTGACTGTAACTTTTTTTACTACAGTACGTGATGAAAGCTGTAAACTGTATGGTCATTGTGGTCATAGCTGACACATCTGTATTGGCTTGTATTCATCTGTATTGACTTCATCATTTTCACATGCAAAGCTCAACACAGTACTTTCCATAGACTCTGTTCCACTAGTACTCTGACCTGTATGAAGGGTAAACGGCCTGGGTTGATGAGTGATGATGAAAAAATTAGTTCCGAAGACCTTGTCGAGATAAACACATCACTTGTTGAGATTTGCTTCTGTGAGTCTAACTTATTGCTACCAGAGATTCTCCTACTCAGGCGCACAGAGATATGGAAACATCTGTATGTATTCACACATGCAGACTTTTCAGGTCCACATTTATGATCTCTAATTTTCCAGCTGTTTTTCCCACTGTTTTGTCTGACACACAAACTTCCACCTTGTACTGTGTTAGGACTGACACACACACACACACACACACTCACTCAGTCACAACCTCACCACTTCAGTTGTGTCACTGTTTCTGTCAGCCAGCAAGCTGACTGCATGGATGAAGGGCCTCATACTCCACTCACAGTGAAACAAAAAGGAAAAGAAAAAAATAGTGGTGACTGTAGTCATTTAAACATATTTTAGGGAAATTGCTGTAACTGCCAAGTGCAGTTAAAGTACAAACACTACGTGCCAGCTGACTGTCATCGCAAATATGGTGCATGTTTAGAGAGACGGAGAGCGAAAAAGAGAGAGGCAGAGAGCAAGAGAAAGCATCTCCAAGTGTCTGAATCTGTTGTGTTGATAGAAGTTTGCTGAAAAATTGAATATGAAAGCTGAAATGTCTCTTTGAGACAGACAGGAATAGAGTGAAATATAAAGCGAGAATAAGGTCAGCTAAAAAAAATATTTTGCCAAACATAGAGATTTAGAAAGGGTTTTGACTTAACTTATCCTCTAAAATTAAAAACATGTCAACATGTCACTGCTATAATACAATTTTTTTTGTAAATATGACCCAGTTACATATAGATGTACATCTATTAACATGTATAGATGCATATCTGTATGTCCTTGTTAAAATATATACAGGTATATCGACAGTCATGTGAAAAATAAGCTTTTCACAGGATTCTATGCAGTCCTTGAAAAACTAAGTGCATCCCATGATTCAGTAGCTTGTAGAACCACCTTTGGCAGCAATAACTTGAAGTAATCCTTTTCTGTATGATTTTTGTGGAGGAAATTTGGCCCACTCTTCTTTACAACGTTATGGGCATTCATTATGCGCAGCTCTCTTAAGGTCCTGCCAAAGCATTTCAACCTGGTTGAGGTCTGGACTTTGACTGGACCACTGTAATACTTTTGGTTCTTTTCTTTTTCAGCCATTTTGTCGTGTATTTGCTGCTGTGCTTGGGATCGTTGTCCTGTTGCGTGACCCAATTTGGGCCAAGCATTAGCTGTCGGATGGGTGGTCTCACGTTTGAGCCTAGAATAATTTGGTATACAGCGAAGTTCATGGTCGATTCAATGACTACAAGGTGTCTAGGCCCTGTAACTGCAGAGCAGTCACAAATCATCACCCCTCCACTACCATGCTTGACAGTTGGTATGAGGTTGGTATGTGCATTTGGTTTCCACCAAACATGGTGCTCTGCATTATGGCCAAACATCTCCACTTTGGTCCCTTCTGTCTAAAGAACATCATTCTGGAAGTGTTGTGGTTTGTTCAGATGTAACCTAAGCCATGCTGCTATATTCCTTTTAGAGAGAAGAAGCTTTCTCATGGAAATGCTTCCAAGCGGGCCATACTTGTTTAGTCTCTTTCTAATTGTAGTGTAATGAACTTTAACATTTAACATGCTAACTGAGGCCTGTAGAGTCTGAGATGTAGCTCTTTTGCTTTTTGCAGTTGCTCTGAGCATTGGCTGGTCTGACCTTGAGGTGAATTTGCTGGGGCTTCCACTCCTGGGGCATTCAGATGTGTTAACATATACTTGAATGCTTCAGACCAGGAAAGTGCCACCACTTCTGCTTTTAAAGAGGTGGTCACACTTGCTGATAATTAATTAATTAATCAATCCAGTGCATTTGATTAGCAGCACCTAGCTGCTAGTACTTAATTTGTACTTCACAGTCACAGGACTGCATAGAGCCCTATGAAAACTTTCTTTTTCACATGACTGTATTAACAGGCCTTTTTATATAAACAACCTGCAATTGAATGACTAATTTAAGCATGTATTGATGATAATATTTACCAAAAAAAAAAGACATCTTTGTTGCTGAGGATGTTCATGTTGTCCATTCTCATATTACATGTTAAATTAATGGAGTCCCAGAAGAAAAAGAGCTGGAAATGAGTGTAACAGGTTCCCTTAAAAGTGGCACCTTCTGCCTTATGTGACACAAAAACAGCTTGTTTTTTTTTCTTTTTGTATACTATATTCAGATAATATGACTGTTTATATATCGCTATACATGTAGCATATACCATGTTTATAATAGAGATGCCATCAGCCCATTTGTTTGAAAATCATTATGTCTGACCCAGTTGGGTTTAGATTTACTTGAGATAATGGTTGACTCTGAAGAGTAAAACAGATGTTAAACATGATGAGACATGGCCAGTGATTGACCTGCAGAGGTTTAGGAGAGGCAGGCTCGCAGGAACCAAGGGTCAAACCTTGACTAATTGCTGAAAGAGACAGACAGGCAGCTAAATAAAAAGCTGGTGAACATAATTATCGTAAAGTTATCATTGAAATATATGACTGCAGCCCTTTAGGCCATTTTCAGTGGAAAAGAATGTGTGAACTTTTGAGGTTTTAGCAAACAATATTTCATCCTTGGGTCACTTTTAAAGTTTAGAAAATAGCCTTTTTTTACAATATGATATAATGTTTGAACTAAAATATAATATAATGTTTGGACTGAGAATGATTTTTTTGGGTTTCCATGTGGCTTGAGTGCAGACACCTTAACATGGGTGCAACAGCAGATTAGTGCAGGCTAGGCAACAGCCTGAGCTGTAAAGCTAATCAAACTCTCTGTTTTGCCTCTAGTCAGGTTTGATCCGAACACAGGATGCAGAATATTTCTTGAGACCTGTGTCACACAGCCTGGCGCAGAGGGAGCACTTCACAGCACCCTCCGGTCACCAGCCACACATCCTCTATAAGAGAGAAAGGGACTTCCAAACACAGCAGCATCGGGTGCTTCAAAAGAGATCCACAGATTCTTCTCATCACAAGTCGCACAGATCACTCACTGTCACAAAGACGGGCACCACTGACAACACAGTTGTTGAAGATCAATACAGGGGACTGCAAAAACAGCATGACAACAATAACAACAACAACACTCAAGCTGACCCGATGACACATCATGGAAGTGGCCATCAGCACAATAACCAACGCCATGACAATGACTACAGACATGGGGAGAAGCAGAAGCAGCACTTCTGTGGGAGAAGGAAGAAATGTATGTAAGGGCAATTTCTCATTCTAATCCTTATGTAACATAGTTGTATTCCTCTTCAGGTTTACATGCATTATTGATTCCTGCAACAATTTGCTTGTTAACAAAGTTATGATACTTTTCACCTCTGATAATAGCGTTTACTTTGTGTTTTTTAAAATCAGTTTGACCATAACCCTGAAACTTGTAAAAGAAATTGTAAGTGCTGCTGTCTTTATAGTAACCTAACAATGAATCTTGACTATAGCCAAGGGGTGGAATATCATTATGTGTCAACTAGTTTAACTCCACAGTCCAAAATCTTGCTGGTATTTAGGTTTTCATTGTAAAACACAAAGCAATAGCAGCGCTGTACTTTCATTTTTATTTATTTTTTAAATACTTAATCTGGCAGGCTAGATAAACTATTCAAAAACAGGATGGCTAGCTTATTGCTAACTTATAGAAGAAGCCTCTTCTTCTTCATGGTTGCCTGGGCACTACTTGAGTGTAATACCTGGGTTAACAGATATACTGAACACACTATTGGAGTGTTTTTTTTTTTAATGACTTTTTTAACTCTCAGTGGTGCCACTCTGCTTGCTTTTGGCAACTGAAGAAGCATTTAGACCCGGAAATATCTGGAAATTATGTTAGATTTTAAAAGCAGATGCCCATATATATATATATATATATATATATACACAGTATTAAGTAAATGAGAATGCAAAGGATATTAAGGTGAGTAAAATGGAAAAAAAAAAAAACTGTATGAAACTTTTCTGGATTGGCGATGTTCACATTCTTTAAGAATGATAAATACTTAAGGAACCAACAGTATTATTTTATTATGAGGTTAGTCTTACTCACATATTCTCCCACTTAGGGTGGATTTGATATTGGATCATTTTTTAGTTTAAATTTAATTATATAACGAAAAAAAAGTAATGAAGTCATTTTTGCCCTTTTCAGTCCTTCATATGAAAACACTTAACACTTACTAAATAACATTGTTCCCCACAGATAATATTACATACGTTTACATTTGTGGTTTACTCTGTTAGTAACAACTTCACAAGGGTGGTTGGTGTAATGGAAGCATCAAATTGCTATGCAATGATGGTAATATCATCATATTTGTGCAGCAAACATTCACAAACTGAAGTTTGGACAGCAGCAGCTGTGCCTCATTTTAAATTGTAACACCAGATTAAAGGCAACAGAGTCTGTGTTGACTTGGGTTTAACATATTGTTAACACATTAGCCCCTTTTATGTAAAGGAGGCAATCAGCAGTGTGTGTTGTCACTTACACAAAATGGGGGTTGTAAATGTTGTAATACAGATTGTCTTTGAGATATTCTATATTTTTATAGCTTTGATTTAATTTCATGAGTGATTTAACCTGTACAAGGTTAATGCTTATAGATTTTATTCACTCTGCACTATGACAAATCTTTGCTCTCAAGAAGTTACCACAAGATCAGTTAACATTGCTTGTGTTACAGGGGTCTTTCAAAAGAGAGCAGCTGTATGTCCCTATGAAAACACAGTGATGTTTGCATTTTCATAAGATGATATCACAGACCACCTGTGTTGTGTGTTAGTTAAAGGGCACTTTGGTCATTCACCTGCTTTCCACCTGTATAAGCAAACTTTCTAGCCTTTATAGTTTATCTTAGCCAGTTATAAATAGGTCAAAATTTTGATAACCTCAAAACACTAAAGAAGAAGAAGATAACGTTAAAAGATACAATGGTTTTAGGCTGTGCTTTTGCACTAACAGGTGTTCCAACGACCTTATGTCATAGTTCCAATATGAATGTGAGAAGGTGCTTTTATTCCCAGATTCAACTAGCAAGCTTCAAGATTAGTCTAAAAACCAAAGCAGCTTTTAATTAGAGTAGAACTGATAGCACGAGAAGTGCACAAATGGCTTATATGATGAATTCACTGCAATTTACATAACAATTTACATACAGTCTTTCCTTAGGACAATAATAATTTTGGGCACTAAAATCAAAATTACATTTTACTGCTATTAACATTGTATTATGTCTACAGAATATGAAACTGCTCTATGCTAGAAGCACATATATTTCAGAAAAATGTATGTGCTTTTAGCATGTAAATCTCTCATATAGCCTATGCATTATTTTAAATATTGTTACTTTATGTATCTGTAGCTACTGTAAGGCAGAGCACATACTGTGGTTTCACACTTAATTGTAACATAACACTGAGACTGCCAGAGTCAACAACATAAAAAAAAAAGCTCAGTCAGCAGTTTATCCATGACATCAGGTCACAAAAGTAAGAGTATAGTTAATCATCCAGAGTTGTTGCCAGCTATTTGCTAGAATCGCTGGTTAACACACATAAGCAGAGGTAGACATTTGGCTAGTGGCTATAAGTTCACTTCAAATCACGTGAAATGTAATCAGCAATAGGAAGGAAGGCTTGTATTTGTCATGGACATTATGGCTGCAATTAAGGTGGTATTATATGCACTATTGTTTGGTCTTTCATCAGTCACTTAGAAGTCTCCATACAGTAGTTAATCATGTTAACTGTGCAGCCATATATCACTGTGTAATGCTCCATTCAGGTTGTTCAGCTGTTACCACATAATTTTGCTTCAGAGCAGTTTATTACTTAATTAATTCTTACTCTATATCTTTTTCCATCTGTTTTCACAGACATGCCCAAACCTCCAGAGGAGGATATTTTTATCCTTCCAGATGAGTACAAGTTTATCCCCAGGAATAAAAGGGCAGTGCTGATGAAGAATAAGGCCAGTCAGAGACTCAATGTGGAGACACTTGTGGTGGTGGACAGAAAGATGATGGACAACCATGGCCACGAGAACATAACTACATATGTTCTTACTGTGCTTAACATGGTGAGACAAATTTAGTCATTTCTACTGCGTTTGATGTGCACACAGCCTATGCTGTAGCCTATAGGCAAGCATGAGTGCTGCACAGATTCAAGACAGGAGATTATATAAATCAAGTTTAAGGCTGACTCTTTTTTTTATGAATACCATATATGATGTCTTGTATTTTTATGGGAAAAGAAGAGTCTTATATCTTTGCAAGTGGCTTTAACAGCAGAATCACAAAGCCTGATGTGGCTTTGCAGTGGCTTATTTCCCATCATCAAATTAAGTTTTAAGATGCTGTGCTTTTCTTGCCATTATACACCATAACATCAGCTGATGAAAGAAGAAGCCATGCAATTTATCTGAAGTAAGGATTTAGTGACTTGACACTCCTGTCTGCTAGACTAACTTATCAGACATCTTAAAACAGGAAACTGATATCTGGGTGAGATCATCTCCACAACACTTGCAGTGTCCCCCCATTCCTGTCAGCTTATCTGTAAGCGAATACCATCACACTTGTTTTGCTACTTAATGACTGACTGACAAATCCAAAGATAATCCATCTACGTATTTTGAAAACATTGTTCCCTGTAGTAAAAACCAAGTTGGAGCAGTCACCGGTCACCTCATAGGACTCACCTAAATACTGTATGGGGTTTCACAGAAAACACCCAACGCTTTACACCACCTGCCAGCCCTCATGGGTGTTACAAAGGTCATTTAATATTTGTTGAAAAGGAAATCTAATAAGCTGTTCTGCTTTGTATAGAATTATGTTCTTACTATGACAGAGTGGAAAGACCAAAAAAAGATTTTCATAGTTACTAATTTCAAAAAGCACGCTGTGCATTATGTACCACAAAACGCTGAAGGTCTGTGGAAACGGGGGTGATAGTTTCTTCCATACAGCAGTAAAATCATATAGTGATTCATTGTAAACTGCTCTAATCAATTCAGGGATCTGAAAGCCCGTCAAACACTCGGGTTTTAGCATATCTTAGTTTAGGTAAGTGCTTTGATGACCTCTCTGACCTTTCTCTTGAGTTCCGCAACAAACCACAGCCATGTGTCTTCCTGTGAGTCAGTGCAAAGTAGGACGAAAAGGGAGGAATGGATGAGTTTTCCTGAAGTACAAGGAGGTTCTGTGAGTGACATCTGATGTATTCACAGGGCCTTAGTGAAAGGCAGATAGTGGACATGAGCAAAAGATTAGAAGTCCACTTTCAAAGCCCAAAACAGCAATTGTGGATGTCAGACCTCAGCAGTACCATCAAAAGTACTAACATTACATTCTCTGGTCATAAAATTTCCCTTTCCTCATCAGTCACCAATCTTGGTGTAAGATTTGATCCCCATCTCACTTTTGATGACCATATCAGACACCTCTGCAAGATTTCATTCCTCCACCTCAGAAACATTGCCAAGCTTCGTCCCATGCTCACCTTTGCCGATGCAGAAAAACTGATCCACGCCTTTGTTTCCTCACGACTGGACTACTGTAACGCATTGCTCATCGGGTCCCCTAAAAATAGTCTTCAGAGGCTGCAATATGTCCAGAACTGTGCTGCTAGGATCCTGATGAGAGCGCATAAATATGATCACATAACACCCATTCTTCATTCGTTCCACTGGCTTCCTGTTTCTGCGAGGATTAAATACAAGATCTGCCTCCTCACCCATCAGTGCATCTATGGAAATGCTCTCCTCTACCTGAAAGAGCTTTTAATACCACAAACTTCATCTCGACCCCTCCGCTCTTCACAATCCAAGCGCCTTTACACCCCCAGAACAAAACTCTGCACATGGGTGATCGGGCTTTCTGTGCTGTGGCCCCTTGCCTCTGGAATGCCCTTCCTGAAATTCTGAGGGAGCTGCAGTCTATGGAGAGTTTTAAAAGAGGACTTAAAACATTCCTTTTTAGTGAAATATATCATTCTTAATTTAGTCTAAATTAATTTAGTCTAAATAAATTTAAGTTAGTCTTAAACTGTTTTAATTTTAATTCTGTCAACTACTTTTTTATGATATGTTTTATGGTGTTTTGTAACACTTTGAGATTTG
>VUQS01032581.1:26381-43897 GCA_015108495.1 Heterochromis multidens | reverse complement strand
AAGAAGTCAAGATGATCCCACACTGCTTCAGTAATGTTGAGGTCCGGGCTCTGAGGAGGCTAATCCATGACTGACAGTGTTCCACTGTGTGTTTTTCTATTCAGGTATGCTTTTACCGCATCAGCAGTGTGTTTGGGATCATTGATATGCTGACAAATGAAGCTGTTGCCAATCAGATGCTTTCCAAATGGTATTGGATCATCATGCAATACCATATGGAAAGTACCATCACGTCATGTCTTAACCTGATAGTACTTTTCTGCATTCATAATTCCATCAATTTTGACAAGATCTCCAACACCACTGGCTGAAATACAGCCCCAAACCATGACAGAGCCTCCACCATGTTTTACAGATGGCTGTAGACACTCACTGTTGTATCTCTGTCCTAACCTCCTCTGTACATATTGACAACAATTCAAACCAAAAATTTCAAATTTGGATTTATCGCTCCATAAGAACTGTTGCCATTGATTTTAACTCCAGTTCTTGTTTAATTTGTAATAATACCTCAGCCTTTTCTCCCTGTTTCCCTTCCTTAAGAATGATTTCTTGACAGCCACCCTTCCACTGAGACCATTTACAATGAGGCTTTGGCGATCAGCTGAAGGGCCAGATGCATCTCTCAGGTCCTGTGTCAGGTCTTTGCTGGATTTTTTTTCCTGTTTCTTAAGGACATGACTTTCAGATAGTGTTCATCTGCTATAGATTGTTTTTCTTCTTCTGTATCCCACTTGTTTCGTCAAATTTTTTGAGAACACACTGCACACCATGCTCCGATATGCCACATTTTTGGCAAGTAGCTATTTCATGCCTGTCAAACTGTGTTATCTTTGGCTTTTTCTACATATTCAACTTAATGAACTAAATAATTAAGTTATGTGTTTTTGAAACAGGCTGCTAACAAATTACCTAAAGATACAATTTAAAACTGGTGCTTTGCTAAATTGTCTGTTATGTGTAGACACAACACTGGTTCATCCATGGAGTTAGTTGCCTTTTTAATGTTTGAATGATTCACAGGCCATTCTTAAGTGGCTTAAAAAACAAACACAAAAAAGAACTTCAGAAAGCCTGGAGAACTATTGTTCAAGATCACTTTAAAAAATTACAAGGATGTTAGAGGTGCCCGAAGACTTTTGCACAGTACTGAATGTGTAAGGAATAATAGCATTTTAAAAGTGTGCACATTTAAAGCTGTCTGCTTTCTTTTTCTTCTGATAAGCCATAGATACAGAGGGATGTGCGTGATTAAGAAAAATAATGGTAAGGACAAAATTACTATTATTTGGTGTGATGTAATTGCCCAGAAGGAGTCATGCCATTCACAAAAAAAAACCCCATAAATAAATAAAATAATTTATCTAGATCAATTTACATTCAAGCCTTTTAATTTGGTACATTTCTTTCTCAAGTGTTTGGATTTTTAAACACATCTTAACATTTTCATGGAAATGTTAACAATGAAACATTTATTGAAAAACGATTCCTTCTAGTAATTTTTGAGGACGATACAAAAGACATCTGCTTAATGACAGCTTGCACCACCCAAATCACCACATCCATCTTTCCTTGACTGAGAGCTTTCACAAAGACCTTGTCCAACTTCCATAACCTTTGTAAGATAGCATCTTTGAAAAGAAACAAGTCTGAAATGTCAAGCTGCACTCAGGTCTGGCGATTTGCCATGTCCAAATTTCTTATCTGTGATCAAACAGGAGAAGTCTGAGTGACAAACTGCAGTCTTTTTTGTTCATTTGCCACTGTAGACTGATAGACACTGATCTTGGAACAGATTACATATTTTTCTCACTCACTTGCTGCCCACACGTCTCGCCACTTTCCATCCTCAGTATTCACAAGGGGAGGATCTTATCACTTTTTGTCTGGGCAGAGTGGACGCAAAGGACAAGATCAACAGTACAGGTCACTGAAAAAATCTTTCAAGCTTAAAATGTTTCCTCTTTACATCAAACTTATGCAACAGTAAATTGGACTAAAACTAAACTGATCACCACAGGTGCAGAAGAAACTTAAGTGAGTCTTTTTTTACTATATTTTTAAATGTTTTCACACAGTCACTGCATATGCATACCAAACAGGCCCCCAAGAACAAAATTTCCATTAAAAATTGGTCAAGTGTTATCTTTCTTGAAGCGCACGGTGAGCCTCTGTGAAAGTACAAGACCAGCAAAAGAGAAACTGGCTTCGATGTAACCGTCATCAATCAAAGCGACACCGATCGGTGGATGGGCAAAGAGGCGAAGATGAGATTGTCCCGCTGTTTACAGATCAGCTTAGAGTACAAGTGGGTGATATAATTAGGCGACACCTGCAGCGATTTGCTTAGGCATGCAGAGCAGTGTTAGTGTTTGGGTTATGTGTTCCAAGGCACATTAAAATGAGGCTGTCATATTTACCGAGGCAGCGCTTGTGAAAGGGTAAATTATGAGCCGTGAACCAGGGAAACCCTCAGTGAAGCAGCTTGTGCAATCAACCATGGAGTGCCATGGGGTGACTGATATTGAGGACTTACTTTGTAGACAGACTCACTCTGCAAGGTGCTTTATGGGATTTGCAATATTTAACCCTTTCAACCTCTACATACACTCTTAACTGAAGGAAAGACAAATATGACCGTTTCAGCCTCATATAGGAAGTGATGATTCATTCTGTCTATTGAGTATTATCCAGGACTCAAAAAAATTTGCATTTATGCACAAGTAGCTATATTATGAACAATGTATTGTACACCTCAAAGAGTTTTAACAAGGTCTTTTGTTTTGAAGGACATGAATTAGCGATTTGACTACTAGGTTTTTTAAATTCTGCAAATGGTCAGTATGTTATTCAAAATTGTGCAGTTAGTGTATGAATAGTGTATAGAGTTTCACACTACAGTACTGTGCAAAAGTCTTGGGCCACCCCTCATTACTTTATATTGTGCTTCCAATGAGCCAGACTTTCTTGTAATTTTTAAAGTGGTCTTGAGCAATAGTTCTCCGGGCTCCAGAGATGCATCTGGCCCTTCAGTTGATCCAGCTACTGTTCACTGAAGCCTCATCAGAAATGGTCTCAATGGAAGGGTGACTGTTAAGAAGCCATTCTTAATAAAGTGAAACAGGGAGAAACGGCTGAGGTATGCCAAATTACACAAGAACTGGACTGAAAATCAGTGGCAACAGGTCTTATAGAGTGATGATTTGAAATTGAAATTTCAAAGCTCATCCAAAGAAGAGCTCTGAATGTCCTTCAAGAAGCCTGGAGAACTATTCCTGAAGACTACTTAAAGAAATGACAAGAAAGCTGCCAAAGAGAGTTCAGGCTGCGATGAAGAATAAAGGTGGTCATACCAAATATTGACTTTCAAGCTCATTAGAATTGTCCAAACTTTGTTTTTACCTCATATACTGTATTTCCATCTATGTTTGCACATTTCAGTAAATTGATGCACATATTTCCCATTTTCCAAGCAAAATATAAAGAAATGAGGGGTGACGCAAGAGTTTTTGCACTATACTGTATGTTCACAACTTCCTAAAGGAAATGCAAAAAAGCTATTGCTGGAAATACTCTGGAATTAGTCTTTTATTTTCCAAACTAAATTTGATGCACTTTCTGTAGGCTGTAGTTCGTCTTTTGATCCGGACCTTATTACTTGCTCTATGTCTTTTTCTAAATGTCAAGTGAAGTTACTCAACAACACATGTAACATTAATGTAGTAACATTGTTCCATTTTAGAGAAGCTGATGTGGTACTTCACATGTTTAAACTTTTCATATTTAGAGAGAAATACAGGGCTGCAGTGTGGCTTGCCATGATAATATGTACTGCTGTACCGAACATTAGTCAATGTTACACATGCTCTGAGAACACATGTATAAGAGAAGCTCTTTTTTTTCATGATTCTGAGTTAGTTAGGTGGTGGCAAAAATACATCTGTGTATGTGGAAACACCATCAATCTTACTTGCCTGTTTGTTTCTTTACTACTGCAGGTATGTGAGTTGGACTCTGGTAATTTTCTGAAATATGGGTGTGTGGGCTCAGCAACATTCACAGGAAATGCATTTTCCGCTACCCACTACATCTGCTGTGCTATGGCGATGCCTCATCATTCAAGGTTGGATGGGTAGTAAACACATGAGCTCGTCCTCCCCCATTTTCCCACCTGAATCAGTTCTGTCCAGTCCAATTCACCCACTTTTAAAGTTACAAACATGCCCTCGGAAAGACCATACTTTCAAAGGTAATGAGCCAATTCAGGAAGTATGCTTCAAATTCTTGTTTTCAACTTTTTATATGTCATTTTCATTATGTCATTATTTTATGTTTCCCTGGATTTTAGAGGATTGTATGTTTCATCATGTTTTTATGCACACTAAAAAAAATGCTAATTCTATCCATGGCATTGTGTCAAATAAGGCACAGGGAGAAAGAAAAATTCATAGTGTTTGTTACACCTACAAATTGTACAAATACCTGGCCAACCAGATAATAAAGGGTGCCAAAATTTAGCTCCCAGAAACAAAAGCACAATCCAGGACAAAAGCAGCAAATTCAGTGATTAAAGACATTCATTTTCACAACATAACGGCAGCCATCTCTCTACAGCAGAACCCCTAGATCTTTATCAAACTCCCAATTCATTCCACATGATTAGTTGTAGTGTAGAAGGGAAAGGTCAAAGGCATTGTCTGCAGATGGACAGTAATACAAAGCTCAGGGCAGTGTGCTACAGGAGATAACACTGAACTCCTCCTTTCTGTGCCTCTGCAATATTAGCTCTGCCCCGGCTATCTGACGGCTCACTGTGGACAACACGTGAGGCCAAAGAGCAGGACACGAGTTGTCTTTGCACAGCCAGCCTGTCATCTGATTTATGATGCACCATTCTTTCAGCAGCAGCAGAGTGCCAGTCAAGCTGAGCTTCAAGTGCAAAGGTCAATGAAGAACATGCATTAGCAGGGACAGTAAAAAGAGACCAAGGGTGGCATAAAATGGCAGACAGAATATGGGACGGCTGGAGCCACTGTCCAGAGGATGAGATATGACGAGCACAGTTCAGCAGAAAGAAAGATGCTGAGAGGAAATCAATAAAGGAGGCTGTTCCTAAAAGGAATCATGAACATGAGTATAAATTTATTTAGCAGTATATGGAAAAGTGATGAGTAGTGTGTTAGTTATTGTGTCAAAGCACTGCAAATACAAAGTTTCTGGGTTATAAAGAGCACGGATTTTTGTTGAAGCTACTAAGCACCAAATCAAATATTTATAGTACTGCTGAGTTAGCGACCCAAAGAGACACTGGTTTGATGGCTCATATCAAAGTGAAAACATGAGAAAATATCAGATTTATTTTCAGTAGGAAGACAGAATTGGGAGACTGGGACACTGAATTTCAGGTTAATGCTTTTATTTTCCTTCTCTCCTTTCAGCCATTTAAACTTAACAGTCTGATAGATACACTAGGACTTATTGCCGTGTTTGTTTCAAAGTGTAATTTCTTTACCTTTAATTAGAAATACACTCTGACAAATGAGTCCCAATAAATCTCATATCCTGCATTGTGAGTCCAGTACTGACAACTCTGGCAAGGGATGCTTAAAAATATCTTTACACTACTGTGTGCCACAGGGCATACATACTTTATCATATTCCTGATTCTCCAATTAAGAAAAACGGAATACAAACAATGTACTTTCCCCCTGAAAGCCAGGATAAATAATTATCTCATAAAGTATGTAATGAAAAAAATGTGTATTAAGTAAGCCTATCCACTTAATATTCCAAGCAAAGGGATCTCCTGAGGCAACATTTGGTCGAGGTGTTAATAATCTCGCACTGCTAAATATTCTGGTATTCAATACTGCTTCATTTCTAGTTAATTGTGTTGAGACATCCCTTGCCATAACAGTATTAAATGAGAGGAAATAATTTATCAGAGCTATTTGGTCCACAGATCTATATCAGTTATCATTTAGCAGCAGAGCATCCAGTAGAGAAATTTTTTATTGAACCCAATGATACATTTACAAATCAAAAAAATGAAGAAGAAAAACTATGTTCATCACACATAGTGAGTGATTTAATGTCACCAATGAACAGGAAGCAAAATTAATTGCCAAAGAATTTCCTGAAATTCCCAGCACATGTAAATGAGCCGTACTGTTTCGCATAGAGTCACTGAAAAAGATAACAGAGGGCTGTCACGGTAAAGCAACAATAAATAGCACCACAAGCAGGTACTGCGTTATATTAAGAGGTGGCAAAATTATGTGAGAATTTTGCACAAATGCACAAACTGAGAAAACCACAAAAACAACAGCATGAAAGTGCAGTTAGTCTGCATTTTTTGTGGGCTTATTCTTCATTTCTGGGAACAAACGGTCTAAATAAATCAGCAAGACTGTTATTTCTGCTATATTTTGGTAAACCATAATCTGAGAGTGAGCACTGTAATCTTATTACACTATATTGCAACCAAATTTCTCTTACCTTGCTTTTATTTGGTATTATAAAATTATTGTGCCAATCAGTTAGCAAAAAGCCTTTTTGACATTTTTTTTATTAGGGAAAAAAACTTGATATCTCCAACATGTTGCCAGGTGCTTGCTCAGAGGGGGGTCATCTGATTGTTGGGGTTTCTCTCTAATATTTTAGGGTCTTTACCTTACAATATAAAGCACCTTGAGGTGACTGTTGTTGTGATTTAGCACTATATAAATATAACTGAATTGAACTGAACTTAAACTGAATTTAATTGAAAATGCAGACGGATTTGAAAACTATACACAGATTGTCAGAGCTTCAAAAATGACAAAAAGGCATTTGTCTACACGGGCCTGAATACTAGCTACTGTAATAAGATAATGAGCAAGCTAGATACAATTACAGCCTGAACACACCAGCCACTTCATTAGGTACACCTGTTCAACACAAATATCTAATTAGCCAATTACATGACAACAACTCACTGCATTTAGGCATGTAGACATGGTCAAGATGACCTGCTTAAGTTCAAAGTGAGCATCATAATGGAGAAGAAAGGAGATTTAAGTGGTTCTGAATGTGGCCTGGTTGTTGCTGCCAGAAGGGCTGGTCTGATTATTTCGGAAACTGGTGATCTGCTGGGATTTTCCCACACAGCCATCTCTAGGGTTTATTTCTGTTGGGTTTTTTTTGGGTGGTCCAAAACAGACAAAATATCCAGTGAGCGGCAGTTCTCTGGGCGAAAATGCCTTGTTGGTGCCAGAGGTCAGAGGAGAATGGCCAGACTGCTTCAAGCTGATAGGAAGACAACAGTAACTCAAATAACCACTGGTTACAACCAAGGTATGCAGAAGAGCATCTCTGAATGCACAACACATCCACACAACCTTGAGGCTACTGTTCTTGTGATTTGGTGCTATATAAATAAAATTGAATTGAATTGAATTAACAAATAAAATTCAGCCAGGAATAAATTAAGTTTGATATTCCTATTAACAATCATTTATATCTGACAGTATAGCTCTGTTCTGTGAGACCAGCAGCAAAACCCAGACAAAAATCAGACACTGATTGAGACAGAAACTGCATGAAAGCTAGGGTGGAGGTGGGTTGCAAAGATGCTTGCAGGTGCACAACAACAAGATTTACCAATTGGATTTTTAAAAGTATTAGGTGAAAATGAGGTAAAATGAGTATTAGGTGAGCTGAAACTCTGTCAATTGAAACTCTGCTGACAAGATGCAAAAACAACTGCTGCTATCTGGGCGAAGCAAAGTTATGTGGTATGTAAAACTTGTTCTTGTACACATTAAACAGCCCTGGTAAAATAAACTGAACATTTGAAGAACACTTATAAGTAAAAAGGAAGGCAAGGTGATTTCTAAATGTTCTACATGAAAAAAGGCTTAACACTACTATTCCTTAATATGTGAATATGTTGAGGGTGTTCCAAAACCAAAGAAAAAGGTAAAAAAAATTTTGTTGGAAAAAGTTGATTTTAAAGAGGCACATGAGATTATACCTTGTTTCTTTATGGAGGCCATACAGACTCCAACACTAACAAGCATCTTTTCTACATACAGCTCAGTGGTTCTGTTCTAAAAAAAAAAATGCTAAAAACTAATCTACCCTTTTACTAATGTGCCTGTAGGAAGAGCCCAAAACAAATGAAAGCATCATATATTCATGATTTTGAGAATCAATCATTAGTAGCACTCTCATTGCAGAGATTGATGACAAAGTAAAACTAAAGCCTGTGGAATCATCCCTAACAGAGTTTAATTCGGTGGAAAGCCACAAGGCACAACAATATTTCTCTGATACCTGTCTGAGGCCCCAGGCTATTATCAAAAATTATAATAAATTGCAGATTTTTTAATATTCCTTCACTGAATAATATACAGCTAGATTTGTGAAAAATTTGTTGAGAAAGTAAGATGATGGCAATAAGGAGCACATTATTCACACTATGAATGGAAATAAATATATATTTAAAAAAAAGACAGGTTACATATTTCAGTTTATTTAACTTGCTCTATTCAAACATTAGCCTCCCTTCCCTTCGTCCCATTTCCACAATTTAGAAGTTAATGATTGTCACATCCTCCCAGGAATGCTGGCCTTGTACAAAAATGAAATCTAACCTTTTGCTGCCCTCTAACCTCTGGAGCAGCCAGCATTTGCCAAAGCTGTGAGTAAGTTCACAGGGATGGACAAGCTTACAAAATTTTATTTAAAAAAGTGAGTAACTAAGAGTGCAAACAACACTTTTTTAGCAGTCTGCTAAAAAAGTATTGTTTGCACTCTTAGTTACTGTTTTCTGCTAAAAAAAAAAACGACATAGGACTTTAATTCCTCCAACAGCCATAACTGTACTTAAAATGTGCTGTTGTAACAATATTTAAATGCGTTGTATTTTGTTTAAAACTCATACTGTGGTATGTTACTGTAGGTTATACACTTTTATTTAAGTGCCCTGCTTTTATTTACAGACCTTTATTACATTACTTGTATTTATACGGTTGTAAGGCACTTTGCTAGATTAGTTTTAAAAGTGCAAGATAAGAAAATAAATGTTCTTCTTAACAATCACTGCCCATTAAATCACACAGATGGAACTGTTGGAAAACTGAATCCAATATCTGCAAATAAGAGTGGTCAAAACTAATTGTCAGGTTTTGGGATATTTAATCTGATTTATCTGCACAGATGTGATAGATATCCATTTGCTTTTACTAGAAGAACCGGGCAGTGCCTCTAGCCTTCAATACTGGACTCACCATTGGAGGCTGACTGTAAACTCTGGTTCCCTCTGCTGGCATATTTGCTAAATCTCACATGTACTTCAGAGAGAGAAAATGTTTACATAATCTAAGGTTCAACTGTAAAACCATACAGAGTTAAAGAGGCAGCACTGCTACTTCATTCCTAACTTAACAATGAGCTTATCTCAGAGAATAGTTATGGGCTTTTAATGGACTGGAAATGTCTGTGGTGGTATAAATATACAAAGAATGTACAATAATAACTGTTCTATGTTTTTATTATGTTGTCAGGTTCTCTTGTACACAAAACCATTGTAATATGTTCTTTTATTATCCATAAAAGCTACAGGATATAATAAAAACACACACATAAACAAAACACATTATGCCTAAAAGCCGTGTCATGGCAGCTTGGAAGCCAAAGATTAAGCATCTTTATGTATTTTTTTTCCAACTCCAGTACTGTGTGTTTCTCTAACTCTATAACTCTAACCCAAGTGCATTAGCACACTCTCTTAGAAATATTATTAAGATGCAAATACATGTCCTTTCCATTATTCATTCACTATAGAACCGAGTAGTTTCCTCTATGAATCCAAACCATGTGCTGTATGTAATAAAAAAAATAAATGTGAGGCCACCATTCATGCAGTTTAAAAAAAAATAAAAAAAATCACTATATTCTCTTGTAATCTTGTAATAGACAGACAGACAGACAGACAGATTACTGTTACAGCAGCAGCATAAAGACTAAAAATAAAAATTGTATAATCTACAGTAAAAACAACATTATTAAAAGTACCACAGGCCCATACTGAAGAGTTTATTATGTGAGGTGGTGCAAAACGTTATACTGTATACAACAGTGATAAAATAAGATAATAAAGATAACAAAAAATGAAGTTAAAGAAAAATAAAGAAAAATAAGACTGAGATTGCAGAAATAGAAGTGCAAATAGCATTAATAAATAACATTAACGTACACTTCTTCTTCTTTCAGCTGCTTCCTTTAGGGGTCGCCACAGAGGATCATGTGCCTCCATCTCACTCTATCCCAACATCCTCCTCTTTCACACCAACTCTCTGCATATCCTCCTTCACTAAATCCATGAATCTTCTCTGTGGTCTTTCTCTTTTCCTCCTGCCTGGCAGCTCCATCTTCAACATCCTTTGTCCAATATATGCACTATTGCTCCTCTGCACATGTCCAAACCATCTCATCCTTGCCCCTCTAACTCCAAACCGCTCAACCTGAGCTGTCCCTCTGACGCACTCATTTCTAATCTTGTCCATTCTGGTCACTCCAAATGAAGGTCGTATCATCTTCAGCTTGGCCTCCTGTCTTTTTGCCAATGCCACTGTCTCCAAATCATACATCATAGCAGGTCTCACTACGGTCTTGTAAACCTTTCCTTTCACTCTTGCTGCTATCCTTCTGTCACAAATCATCCCTGACTCTCGTCTCCACCCACTCCACCCACCCTGCCTGGACTCGCTTCTTCTCCTCTCTTGTGTACCGTCCGTTGCTTTGGATGGTTGACCCCAGGTATTTAAATTCATCCACCTTCACTACCTCTGCTCCTTGCAGCTTCACTGTTATGCCTGTCTCCCTCTTATTCACACACATGTATTCTGTCTTGCTTAAATAAATAACATGTACACTATAAATCTTATTTATAGACACAGTACACTCTGTAGTTCTACAGACACAGTAACCTACAGTAAATGAGACCTGTGGCAGTATTCCATCCAATAAATGAAAATAATTTGTCCTTCTGATGTCTAAGAGTCTAAATTACACATGATAATGGCCATGGCAGCATGTACTGGCAATGTGTTTACAGAGTCACAGCTGATGAAAGCCACACCTTCAGCAGGGAAATCATTTGCAAAAAATGCCATGTAAAAGGCTGCCCTTGTCAGCTGTCACGTCCCACTGCACTGGTGACACACCGCTGTCACTCACTGTCACACCACTGAAGAGAGGCACAGAGACTGAAAAGAGCCATTTGGGTCTGGCTGTGTTGCAAGTCTATTTTAATCCAAAAACCATCAAGTGGGAGAGCACCACAGAGTAATAATCAGCTCTACAAATTTCTCTTGCATTTCCCGGTTTATTGTTGGTTTGTTTTTGGAGGGAGCATGTCAAGTTAAAAAAAAAAAAAAATCCAATCCTTTCTTTTGGTTGGACCTTTGAAAAGGCACTCATACAGGACATTTCTTTGCTTTTATGACAATATTTTTACACAAAAGACCTTTAGTATATCAAACGTTTGAGAAAACATGTCAAAAAAGATTCCGCTTTCATTTTAAATTAATTAGCAATTCATACAGCACATGACATGTTCAAAAAGTGTACATCTTCAATTAAAAGTGTTTGTGATAATGGGCTGTTATGAAGCTGATCCTAAAGTTAATAGGCAGTTGTTGTCAATGCACTGTTATTTTTAGAATTGAGTGTTTTCTCTTCTTCTTGTCATATCCCTGAATTAGATTTTTGGTGATGTAAATCATCGCCATGTTTCTTTATTGAATAAAAATACATTCTTTCTTTTAATTGGTTGAGTTCAGCATCTACCACCAACAAGCTGCATGAGACATAAATGGGATTTTGTCACAGTCCCATGTGTGAATGTGATTGTTGCTGTTGGCGTGCTTTAAGTGAGTGTTCGTCTTATGTAAAACATGGAGTGAACATTAAAAGTAGAAGTGGAACGAGCAAGTATTTTAATTCTGAATTGTCAAACACTTTCAGACATTGGTGCAACACTGGCAACCAACTGCTTTTATTCTGGCTGGTTAGAAGATGTTTGCCTTTCCCAGCCATAAGGCAAACAGCTTGGCAGCCTGTACAGTAAATGGAGCTCATAAACAACAGGTGGTCTAATGTGCCGGAGAGACCCAACTCCTCAATATTAGATTCACACTTTGGTGGGAAAGATTCAGCATGGCACCTTGACAAATCTCCAATGGGCGAGGGTTCAATCATTGTTCCCTACTAAGCAAGAAGAAAGCGAACACCAAAAACAAAATTAATCATGAAGCAAAGGCATCTTTGAGACTAGCTGCAACCAACAAGCAACATTCAGCTGAACATAAATCACTGCTTTTCTACTTCAGTAGTTGCATAAGTGCAAACTTTTTATCCTTAAAAACGTTTTTTCTTTTTTCCTCAAATGGCAGCCACATTACAGGATTTCGTCTGGATTTGAACCCTTTACATTCCGAGCTAACAGGAGAAAAGCAAATGTCACTGTGGCGGTTTGAAGCCCCAGCTAAATTCCAGGGTCTCAGCAGCAGAATTACATCCAGTCCTCAACCGTGTCTCTCTCTCATTTGGATAAACAAGTCAAGCGACACATAGATGATGCAAGCTTTCACACCCAATTACATTTCATTACAATTTAATAAACAAACCATCAAAGTGGAGGCGAACGTGTCAAGATCGTGCAAAGACTGTTGGGTGTAAAACTAAATTTTAAAATTACACTGAGATGCAGTGAAAACGATCATAGTCAGATTATAATATTTGGCCATATGTGTGATGTATGAGTCATCACAACTGTTAAGCCAATTAGCAGCAAAGTCAGGTGACTAAGAGAGATGCAACATATTCAATTAAAATAGCTTGAAGGACAGATGCAGAGGCTGTCGAGGACTTCAGTTGGATGAGCGACAGACTACAGAGTTGACCTTATAAAGTCTACAACACACAATCACACAGCGAGGAGACAAACTTGAAAATAACATTCTGCTCAGCCTCTAATGCTCACACACAGCTTGTAGCATGATATATATTTTAAGATATTTGCAAAAGGAGTCAGACTTATACTTTATATTGCCCAGTGTCCACTATCACATGTTTTAACCATCAAAACACAAACATGTCAAGAAACACATTTTTAAGACCAAAATCTATATATGACGACCTCTTCTGTCACACAGCAGGCAGTCCTAACAAACTACACTCTGTCTTTATAAACTTGCAGCAACAAGTGGGCAATTGCTAGCAAACGGAGAGCAATGATCCGATTTTGATGTTTCCTTACCGTCATAGCCAGATTCCAACAAACCAAACTGCTCCAGGACCTTAACAAACAGGACCACAACTACAAGCACAGCGATCATTTCCAATCCCTCCAAGTTCATAGTCAACATGTCGGACAGGTCATAGGGTGCCCATGGCCAACGATGAAGAGCTCAATGTTCAGCACCGTCAGCAGGCCATTTAACTCCACTTAAGAGCCCTGCATCTCTGGCTCTGATGAGAAACCGGCACAAGTCAGTGAGGGAGGGAGGGGGAGAAGAAGCATGTGGAAAAGAAAGGAAGGAGGGGGGGAGATAAGAGTGGCGACGATAACGATGAGGGGGCGTAAGGGAAATGGAAAAAGAGGCAAGGAGGGAAGGGCGAGGAGAAGGATGAACCTGATCATGGTGACAAAGATAAATAACAGAAAGAGGAGAGATGGTAATCCACCAGTTGCTTTGGGATGTGAAGCACTGTTTAGGTTCAGGTGCGCAAAGGTCAAAAGCACAGATGATTTTACAAATTTTTTCTTACTAATGCAAGAGAGACTATCATTACCTGCCAACATAATTCTAACTTTACACACACACACACACACACACACACACGATGGATGGCCAATTTAATCATTAATCATTTCCATCAGCTTCAACCATAGACTACATACAAAAGATGGATGGAGGTTGCTTTGTGAAGTTCTGTTTTGAAGGCTCAATTTACCAGCTAACGCTAGCTAGCTGGTTATTAGGCTGCATCCTTGAACTGTGGCTGTATCGCACAGACACACATCAGTACTAGCACAGGCTTCTTAAAAGGCTTTAACACCACAAACACAAAGAAGTCAGGAAGTGTCAAATCACTGACTTCAGTGTCCTTGCATACAGTGTACTGACACCCACTAAAAGTGGCCAGAACTCCAATAATCCAACTTAATTGTTAATACAGTTTGAAATGGTGAGTTATAAAGGAAATTATCCCCTGCATGTTGTCTTGAAGGATAAATTTCCCTATAAAAACAAAAGCAGCTTTTTTTGTCATCATTTTTATTTGTGCTTTAAAATTCTGCATTATTTTTTATTTTTTTCTGTTAGTTATTTTCATGATCTTAGTTTTTTATGAGTTTCTTGAACAAGTTTCCTAGCTTTCCCCAGTGTTTCCCCTTGTGTAAAGTTGCTTATGTATTTGTGTGTCTTATGCCTTTATTTGTCATTTACTTTCTGTTTTGGTTTGGTAGTCATCTGTCTACTGTGTCTTACATTTAGTCCTTATCCTTATTGGTTTTACTTACATCTTATTACCCTCCTGTGCCCAGTTTCCTGATTACCCTTTTGTGTATACCGTATATAGTGCTTTGTCTCTGTGGTTGTGTACCTGCCCTATGTGTTTCCTCTCTTCATGTGTCTGTGGCTATAGTTTGCTTTTCGCTTTTGGACTTTGTGTTTCGCTGTGCCCTTTGGATTTCATGTTTTGCTCTATGGACTTTTGCAACAGCTTAATTAAACGGCTTGCCTTTCGTTAAATCCTGCCTGCCTCCCGTGTCTGCATTTTGGGTCCTCGACTTTTACACTCCACGCAGTCTGCATAATCTGCAGAACTGTAACAACTGTAACAGAAGGTCTTGACCTTTCTTAAATGCCACTTACAAAAAAGATAGCATGCTAGAAACATGAACATGTCCACATTGTGCTTCGCTTTCTAACCCGTGCGGCTATCGTTTATGCGACTGGTTTGTTTTTTAATAGGGAAAACTTTTTCACAAGTATTAAATCTGTGCTATTTTAATCATGTTGTGAATAGTAGTTTCTAGTCCACAGAAATGTATTAGTACACAGCTCTACTTTCTCTTTCCCTGTTTAATAGTAATAAACAATTACATTAAGCATTAGTGATGATTAGTTCAAATTATAGAGGACTGTACAAAACACCTGTGTTAATTAGAGGTCACATCAGGGTGAATCAAGGCACTGGTAAATCACAAATGTCTTCACTTTAATAAAGAATATTGATACAAAACATGCCACAAACAAGAGAAATGTAATACTGCCAAACTCAACCAACAAACTGTGAAGAGATAATAATGCAATCCAAGGCAGCAAAGGCAGGTTGAATACAGCTCAAAATCAGCTTTTTACAGAGTGATTTTGTCTGAAAAGCATAGGCAAATTGCTCTAGCGATTTTCTTGACAGAAAAACATTGTGCAAATCATCCCAAGTCAATGATGTGAAAATATTTCCCATCTTTTCTTTTTGGTTTAAACTCTGTTAAGGAACTAATAAGGGCGTTGATTGAGGCGAGACACCACAAAAAGGCTGCGGGAGGACTGGTGAGTATTAAATGTCACCTCACCGTCACCTAGACTTTAAATAAAGAACAAAACCATAAGGGACAGATGATAAGAGAAAGGTCAGGGAGAAAGACAACACGGCAGAGGAGAGGGCTTTGACATTCTGTGGTGGCTGTAGAGCAGGTCATCTACTAATCAGAAGGTTGGTGGTTCAATCCCTGGCTGCTCCAGTCTGCATGCCAAATGTCCTTGAGCAAGATACTAACCCCAAGTTGCTCTCAGATGCATCCATCAGAGTGTGAATGTGTGTGAATGTTAGATAGAAAGCACTTAAGCATAGAAAAAGTGCTTTGAGTGCTCCGGGAGGGTAGAAAAGCACTATATAAGAATCAGTCCATTGACCAATTTACCAAATGACTGCAGTCTGCAGGTGATGGGAACGGAGGAAAGAATTCATCTGGTGTCTCTTGATTCTTAGTTCAGTTGTTGATATTCTCTGTATTTTTCCACAATTTTTCAATATATATTAATCATTAATCCAGAAACAGCCTAATTCCTTCACTACATTGCATCCTTGAGACACTAAAACAGTGTGTGAATTCCACAATTCATAGCGTAACCTGAATGTTTTTTTAAAATGGGTCATACAAACTTAGGACATCGAGCTGCTAAAAACTGTTGAAAGGAGCATGCGGCTTCTGTCAGAGGTTCAAGATGAGCCAAAAAGTTAAATATTTCTATTCAGAGCAATAGTCACAACTGCCTAGTGCAGAACCGCAGAAATATGATCCTACCAAGACACTTTTTGCATGTTTAATTAGAAAAAAAAAGTGACAATGTAGCTTATAATTAAAAGCTGCTCCACAGATAAGCTCCCTTACACACCGTCTCCGGGATGGGAGTGATCATTTCCACATTTAATCTGGCTCAAATGAATTGTTAGGACGCTGTTTTACCATGGAAACAACCACTCTCTGCTGTGCATGCTGCTGGGCAGCTCATTTACCCTGCTATCACTCACTTCCCTTTATTTGTGGCAGCTGGGTAAGAGCCAAATATAGCTCCCAGGTCCTGTGTGTTTGTGTGTGTGTATGTGTATGCGCTTGTGTGCTGTCTCTGGACATGACAGGACTGGCAACTGTGTAGGAAGCTCTTGGAGAACAGGGGTTGTAAAGGTGGAAAGAAGGTGTGATAGAAGCCTCAGTGACAGAAGTTGTAGCTAGACATGGAGAAAAAGAAAGTGTTTTTTTTTTTTTGTCTCTTTTAATATACTAATATCAGACCCTGACCTAATAGCAAAGATTATTCCTCCACTTCTCAGCATCTCAGCTCTCCAATCACCTCAAAAACTTTGCTCCGGGTGTAATCAAGGCCCTTTGCTAATGGTAATGAAAATAATCAAGGTCTGTGCATGTCATCAGCACACAGTGTGCAGGATCAATCAGTGTATGATTGGTGATGAAGGTAATTGCCACTGCAGAGAATTGTGGATGTGTTGGTTGGAGCATGCACTGTACTATAGGTGGCAGAGAGCGTCTGCAGCACCTGCAATCTGACAAAACTGCTACAGGAGAAATACACGGAGTATCACATGAGCAGTGCATCAGTCTAAAGTAATAAAAAGGCAGTGAGACATACCTGCTGGGAAATGTGATAATTATGATTACAACATTACACAAACAGGGAAAAATGATTTAGTACTGATATTTGAAAACAAAAGAGAGTTCCTTTTTGCCTGCACTGATTCTTCCTAGATGGCAGTCACATGGTTTTTTAGAGTAAGTCATATTAAAGGAATACAACCAAAAATGAATCTATCTCTGTTTATTTCTGGTGTAGTTAAATCCTGATATCTCTTAGTGCTAAAAAAAAAAAAAAAAAAAACCCAAAAAAAAATTTTTTCTTTTTTTTTTTTTTTTATTTTATTTATTTAATTATTTAATATTA
>VUQS01032581.1:12189-22988 GCA_015108495.1 Heterochromis multidens | reverse complement strand
AATTCGACCTTTTCTGCCTCATCTTCATGAGTACCTGTGATGAGTCTGATTACTTCTTAACCTAAAATCCTTTGCGTTTATCATACATGAAACAGAAACAATCACACTGCTAACTATACTAAAACATTTGGGATTATTTTGTCATTTTGTCATCACTGCCTCTGTATCATCTTAATATAATATTATACTACCTTTCAACAAACAGTACAAAGTATTATGCATCATGGTGGCAAATTAAATATTGATCAAACCACCACTGCACCCAGGAGTGACAGCAAGTATCTGTGGTTGCTCTACAGATGTCAGTAGGAACTGCCGTGTCCCACTGCTAGCCACGTCACTCTGTGTTCAAGCTAAGCACATTTTCCTGCACCTGCTGAGCTCCTCCAAGCAGGAAGCTATTCATTAATCCAGTTCTAAGTGAACCCTCTTTATACTGGTCACCGTGCCCTGTGGGAATCGAGTGATTAATTTCAGTGAACAAACTGCTGCACTGAGTGCCACGCCACGGCAGGAAACCCAAAACAAGCTCACAGCCTAAAGCCGACCAGTGTGGCTTCACTTTTCAATTTAAATGCTAATTTAGCGAGCAGCAAAACCAATACTGTATAATGACAGGGTGACTTTGAAAAGGACTGAGATTACATGCTGCTGATAAAGAAAGAAAAAAGAAATCCAAAGGGAACTAGAGACTGCATAGGTGACCCCCCTCCTCATTTACTCATGCAAGGGTAGCTGAGGGTAAATTTGCATATCAGAGAATATGGATAGCTCAGTCTTTTACATGCCATGTGGCTTAATGAGGAGCAATGCCATTTTTCAGATATCATTCTGAGATAATCTTCCCAGGGGAATGTATAGATTCATCCAGAAGTGCAGAGTATGCCTTACATCATAAAGATGTTATAAAGGGAAAGTTAAGTCTTTTCTTAAGGTCTGCTCTTTACTCACTCAGAGTAATTCATAGAGACAATAAATTTCAAAACATCATGTGCCCTTTATTAACAACCTGACTCCTTAGGGGATGTCTCATTAGCTTGCACTTAATACTGTAATACTCATCAATGGACTAAAGAATCATGTGCATACTGAATGTTCTCTCAAGTCTCTGTCACATTGTGACATCACCCAGCACTTCTGAACACGATGAGCAGCTCTGCGAAAAATGGTGCATGTGGCAGATGGGTTGCAAAAAAAAATAATGAGATCCACTCAAAGTGCTTTTGGCACACAGTCCATTTTATAGTGATTTGCCTTTGACTCAGAGACTCTATGAATACAGTAAAAACAGTTCTTGCAGGTCTTTTTGAGATGGAAGAGGACAGGCATTGCTCAGATATGACTTTAATTAAACCAATTTCCAAACCGGTGCTCAAGCTAATAGAGTTTAGTTTAAATACGTTTCTTTGTTGCCAGTGTGCTCAGCAGAACCTAAAGAATTGGTTACATAACAAGTGATGGTTTATAGTTCAACAACAAACTGCCTGTTTTTTCATATAATCATATGGGGCTACGTGCAAACATGGTGATTGGTGGCATGGCTGCCCCTTAAAATGACATCTGCTGTCCCTGTGGTCGGCCAAAGTCTCCACTCAGTTCTGTAAACACCAGAAGGACTGGAAGGAGAGGGGTCCAGCAACAAGAAGGATACTGGATATCTCTGTCGTCCTTTGTGTAAATGTCACAGGAAACAAGTACAAGAACACAAACCATCACTTCTTAGTTTAGACTGTTTGGTGCAATTAGTTAAAAAAAGAAGAAAAAAAATCAGGCCACCAGTTCAGGATGTTTTGAACAAATTTCAGTGTGGTAGCTTGAGTCATACTGTGGGTAATGTTTGCCGTTCCCATTTGAAGAGCTCTACCTCTGAGTGTACCTAGCTCACTCCTACACAAACTCTACTCACAGAGGCTCCCAACAACACAAACAGGAGAGGGATTTAAATGACACAAAACACAAGGCCAAACACATCAGCGAACAACACCATAATGAGTCTGGCACGTCTATTATCTTTGGAACATTTCAAACACTGTGGGGACATTCAAAAGCGGGCCAGGTGCGTGTTTGAAAAGGAGTTGGAGGCCAGAGTTCCTATGACTACTTACTGGACCATCAGCTCTTGTCATGCAGATGAGTGCAGCTATGAAAATTAATGGGAAACATTAGAGTGGGTAGTGGAATAGCACTACGGTCTCTCAGACAGTGCATCTTTTTTATTTTGTCTTCATATAAAGACTTTCTATGGTATGAATCAGGATTTTACATGATTTGAGGAAACAGACATGTCAGCACTGGAACTGGTTTCAGGTGGATTTGCAGAATAAACAAGGGGCTTAAAAGGGTTCACTTTGCTCTATTATGTAAGCGCTGTAGTTTATTTTTTTTTAATATTTTTTTGAAGGAGGCATCTATTATTCTTTTTTCTTTTTTGTTTTCTGACCAACAATCCAAAATCCAGAGAACAGAGAATAGCAGCAAATATTAGAGATGCACGACTGTGAAATTCTAGATACTGATACCAATGTTTAAAGCAGCCAGTGCCAATACTGATTGTTCTGTTTTTATTTCAGTTCTCTTATTTTGCTTTGGTTGCGATTTGTTCCAGGGAAACAAACAAAACTTTTTTAAAAATCACTTTCAGTTCTTCACTTAATTTTTCAGCATTTGGCCAGTAAAAGATTGGTCATTACCAATGTAATGATTTACTGTTGTATCCCTAGAAAATGTTCATATTTCAGAAGCAAACAAATTATTCCATTGTAATAGTTAATATTAATCACTTGAAAAACTAATTTAGAGATCAATAAACCCCTTCCTTTAACATTTAGGAATATCAGGGAAGGCCTGACTTTCCTTTTCTAATAAAAAAAATACACAGGAGAAGAAGTGGGTGAAAAGCCCTTCGCTTCCCCACGAGGGGTAACAACAAACCTAAGGTGACACTTAAATAACATTTACCCAGCTGAGCTTTAAAGAAGCTAACAAAGGAAAAGTGGATAAAGCTAAAACTATCCAGAGCTCAGAGCCAACCACAAGCTAGCAGCCTCAGTATGAGCAAAGAATCAAAGTAAGTTACGAGGAAAATTATGGAGACAAGTGAATTTATAAACATACTGGAAAATAATGTAACCTGACATTTGTTTTGTTATATAAAACTGTCAGGTAAAGGTGGATGTTATTTGTACCTCTTTCCAATAGCAACACTTTATCCTCAGTTCTTTCAGTGAGAGGAGATCCCGTAACTTACTGCAGTTTGGGGGTGTTTGTAAAGTTTAATAATTTCGTCCATGTTGAAAATAATATTTTGCATTAAAGAAACGCTGATTTTTGTTTGCATGTGCTCTTAGAAAGGAAATCAGAATCAGCAAAAGACAGTGTCAACACGTCACACTTAGATAAAAATTTGGACAAACACATGAAGCTAATTTATAACTAGTTAATTGCTCAGCTAGCCAACTACAACTGATTTTAGCAACACAGCCAGCTAGGAGTGTGAAAACCTATTTAACTGTCTCTGACTGAAACCATGAATCCACTGTTTCAGAATCATTTTGTATTGTATGTTTATCATCACAGTCTACTAACAACCAATACATCAACAGGCACAAGAGTCAAACACCATTTATTTTGACATTTGTCTGCTTTGTGTTAGTTTGCATAAACTATAAGCTATAAACATTGTATACATGCACAGCAAGCATATGGCACAATATATGCAAGAAATCTACTGCAAGATTGTGTGTATCTGGATCCCATGTTCTCCTTTCTGGGTCTCTATAAAATGTGCTTACAGAGCACACTCTGTGATCTATTGCTTGAGAGAGTTACATAGAGTCCCTCATTCATTTTGCTTTCAAGCCCTCTAACAATACCCAAGTGAAATATGACTTTCTATACTTTACATGTCATCCATTCTGTCTCTCTCCCACTACACCACTAAATATAACCTCTGTCAGTTATTGTCCACTGGCCACCCACTGAATATTTCATTGTTCTTTATTAAAGACTGGACTTCCTTGTGTTTTGTTACAGTGACAAGCTGTGACGGTGACGCTGATCAGCACATTATTGGAGGGAGACGGAGATGTAACATAAGCTTGTGCAACTGCGTTGGCAGAGAGTCGTGTGTGGCATGCTGTGTGTGTGTGCTGTCACGGTAAAATCAATACTAGGGTAAAAGCAAATGGAAAAAGTCAAGCAAGTTTGTGGAGTTCAGCCTCAAACGTTTACCAAAATGTGGCGAATTTCAACTCAATTTCATGGACTGCTGGTGTGGCACCATGAATTCAGATGGAATTATAATGAAAACAGAAGATTAACGGAGAACTTTGTACAGTCCATAAAACACACACACACACACACACACATATATAAAACATAATTATCTGTATGAAATATTCATACGAAAGAGTGAACATCACTTTTCTTGTTAGGCAATTTGTTTAGTTAGTATTTTACAAAATCTTCCAGTCTTGCCTACCTGCCTTGCGTCTTTGTTTTGGCTGAAGAGAGAAGATGACCATTAAAGCCCCCATGATGCCCTCCAGACTTTCTCGCTTAGTGATCTGGAAGTCCTGCTAGATTTCGCACACTTTCCCTCCAACAACTGGGTCGTTTGAGAGTGAAAATGGAGGGAAAAAAATCCAAAGAGATGCTGGGAGCCTCACATTAAAAACAAATCTGTTCTCCAGTCCCAAACTTCTCCTTTATATTCACTCTGGCTAGGTGGGCTGTACGTAGAGCAGTAGGAGTGGGAGTAAAACATGCGTGCCTCTGTTGAGTTTTGAATTTTGACACGCACACTCTGCAGCCCCCCTCCCTTCTCTAGTTTTCCCACTATAAAGTGAGAGCTTGCTGGCTGATATCTGCACTGCAAAAGCTACTTTGTACCACTTGAGCACCTAGATTAATTGAGCACTCTGAGAGAAAGGCAGAAGCATGCTGTGGAGAGTGTTGCTGCCGCTCCTTTCAACAGACCTTTCCTCACACGGGGAGGGATAAATTGGAGGGAGGAGAGAGAGCTCATACTGTAGATAACCATTTTTCCTTGCTAGCTGCCTTTTAACTACATCTCCTGCTGGGAATGGGAGGAGAAAACCACGCTGTGTCCACGGCAGTAAGTTAGAGCTAATCTCTCGTGCTAGTGGCAGATGTAAATATTTAAATTACGTGCAATGTTGCTTGTGCATAATTTAAAATCTCTTCTCCTTTCAAATGCTGACGAACATTTTATAGATTAATGATAGATTAATGACAGAGCAGGTGCATTCCTGCAGCAGTTTTAACATAATGTAGCCCATCTACTACAACTGAAATTGCCTCCAAATCACTAAAAGATAAACAAAATCATCATTTCACGACAGGCTTTCAGTAAATGCCTGAAATAATATTTCAGTCGACCTAAAAAAATAAAATAAAATTCCTCTAATTTACAATGGAAATGATGTCAGTGAGGTATAGCAGAAACCTTACAATAGAGGCAAGAGATGACAACATGATATGTATGTAAGAATGGTTTCTGATGCAACACTGATTCAGTACTCGTGACATCTGATAAAATTTCCTGTTTCCAATGCCTTTATCCACCCTGAGAAATAAAGTAATTGCCTCTTCAGAGCTGATCCTGCACCCGCTTACGTGGCAGGGTCAGGCTGGCTTTGTGGCAGATCCTCAGGATTACGGAGACGGTCAACAGGTCAGAAAAACGCTGAAGCCCGCATCTTTTCTATTCTCATCCTTGGCTTAGAATATGTGAAAAAATACAGCAGAGATGCTTTGCCTGATGTGACACATCAAAAGAGGAAAATAGAATGAAAAATACTTCCGCTCCCTTTGCCACCCACACGCAATTCATTTCATGAACTGTGTGACAGCAGTCCAATTCAGAAAAAAGAACAGCCAACCACAGCAATCAAGTACCAATTTGCACCCACTCCATTAACCTGCTTCCTGCCTGCTGTGTGTTCTTTGTTGCTCGGAGGCCTCTGTCAGAGAGAAGTTAAGGTAACAAAGAAAGTGTGCAGTTTACCACCTTTTAGCAAACCCACTCTCTCAGGGGGAGGCTCTCTAAACTATGTATATATTTAATCTGCACAAAAAGAAACAGACAAAAGAGTATCTGCAGCTATTCTGAAGGTCAAGGACCTTTAAATCACCAACGCGAACCCTATTTCTTTTGTAAATGGTTCTCCTAAAGGAATCTGACCAGCATTTACTACAGCATGACACCTGCATTAGAATACCAACCACCTCTCTATCTCATACTCAGCAAAAGTAATCTGTTTATGCTTTTTGCCCTGCTATATTTTCTTCCACTGGGGTCAGGGCACTTACACAGGAAAGTGATTTTACACAGGCTCAGTATTACTGTGGTTACAAACAGTAAGAAAACTTAATGCCTTCTTTTAAGTTCATTAATATAAACATTTTCAGACAACTACAACAATCACTGGAGGTTTAGTTTATTTTGCCTTGAATTTCTACGGACTAATGTAGCGGTGTATTATTTATACAAGCAATAATACGTGTATTAGAAAATTGTAGAAAATTTGAGGCATCAACTATCAGGAAACACCAGCTGCAAATGCTTGTTTTTATATTTGTAACACATTTATATTTGACACGCCCTGTCCACATTTAAAGCAATTTGCTCATTGTCCATCGCTTTGTAGCTGACAGCTGGTCACTAATACTAGGAATCAAGGAGTAACTCAGAATATGTTAGTGCACACAATAACAATGCTATCAGTGTTTCTGATTCTAAGTGAACAGCATCTTCTACCACCTTAAACCATGTTAAGTTGTCGGCATGTCCTATTACCACTGCAGTGTTTGTTAGTAGAACTATTATGCTCATTTCCACCTCAATAGTTTTATCCTTGAACTTTACTAGTGTGTCTTTGTATGATTCTCAGTTGACAAAAAACATTTTTTTATTCGCAAATAGAACATTACAAGAGGTGGGTGGGGCTTCTGTGCTCACAGCCAGAGCTGTGTGCCTGAGACAACCATAAAAACAATATCCCCTCCCTCTGGCATCACACAGATCCAAGAGTCGCAGTCATAAACAGAGCATTTAGAGAGCCTGAATATTAAAGAACCTGAGCTTTTGGCTCATAAATTTGTGCATTCACTGACCTCATAATTTGAAACACTGGCGTATAAATGAAATTATGTATGTATGTATTGCATGTGTGTGTGTGTGTATGGAAGCTAGTCAACCAAGTTAAATTACATTATAGTAAACCTAAGTGGCACTCTGAGAAAGTGTCAAAAGTATAGACACTCAATATGAACCCTTAAGCTGCAGCCCCAGTTTGAAGATTGGTCCAAACCAGCTGAGCATGGCTTTTCAAAGGGTATCCTAATTATGTTGGAGCAGTAATGACTTTTCATTAAATTAGACACTCCAGAGAATAGGATGGAATAATCAAATGTCTCTGGGGTAAATCGTCTCCACACATACTGGGGCCTATTCCACACCACTTGAGGAAAACAATCTAAAAACAATCTGATTAACTACATGGGTCTGGAGAAAGAAATTGCAATAGCAGCGTAAGTGTTCATAATTGGAATTGAAAGTTGGAATTTTAGGTGCACAAAGATCTCCAGTAACAGCGAGTCCTGGTCATTTAAAAGACCAATGTTCTGCACAGCATGCAATCATCTTGTTACTTGAAGAAGTCAACACTAAAGCAGGTGGGTGCTCAGGTGCCCACACGCACATACATGCTTGAGATGGTCGCCATTTACCCTAAGTGGTGAGCTTCATACCTTTTTTCCTTCTTCCCTACTTTCTTCCTCCTGTTGTTTCCTGTTGATCGAACTGGGCATATAGAGCACTTCATTAAAAGGAATCCTGGAAGGCTGTAGGTGTTTGTGACTCAGCACAGACTGCCGAGCCATAGCCCCACTGTCTTCTGAACTTGTGGTGCAAAAAGGCAAATGTAAATGCACTCGAGCCCTAGCTGCAGGAAGCTTGTAAACAGCAACTGAAGTGCGAAGAGAGTGATGAATCAGATGAGTTGAGCTATGAAGAGGTGGCTGCAGGTGGACCAAAACAGGAGGTGTGCGTAATCCATCAACACAGAGAACACAGAATAAATGATATACCAGAGCAGACTTGACTGAAATTCAGCTGCAAATCTTTTTTAAAAAGGTTATCAGGGTTCATTCCAGGCTTTTGTACAGATTAGGTAACCGACAAAAACAGCGCAATGTGCTGTAAATGAAAATGACTATAAGCAGCAGTGAAACAGTACAGCACGTTTGATTTAGGACATCGTTTGATCCAAACAGTTTTAAAAACTCAAAAATTCTATTAATGCTCACAATTCAAATGTTATCAGCCCATCAAGTCAGTTATCAGTCCCATAAATATCACCAGCAGACATCCTTTTCTACCCAGCAGGCTCAGCAGGCTGTTCTATTGTAATCAGTGATACAATAAGTTGTGTAAGTAAGTAAGTGCAAAGTCTCTTGTGGTAAATGTAGTAAGCTAGCACATGTATGGCTTTGGAACATGTGCTTTACTTTGTAAAAGGGTGTATTCAAGTCAAAACCACATATAATGTATTATGTGAATTCTCTGCTCACTGAATATGGGTCAATGAACTGTGGAGCTCACACTTCATGCTTTATCCAGTGATAGTTCCCATAACCTGTATTCAAGTGAGATGGCTGTGTGCTCAAAGAGAGAAAGGCAGCAGTACTTTGAATACTGCAGTTTTAATGGTTAATTTCAAGTATTGTTAAATTGTATTTCAATGAATTAAGTCCTATAGTTAAAATTACGGCCACTCACATAATTTTGAATGTTTTACTTTAAAAAAAAAAAAAAAAGTGACTGTTTATTTTAATTTATGCACTTCTGCTGTTTTCTCTGCTTTTCTGAAAAGGTATTGCTATGTTTTCTTTTCCTTAAGCTAAAAATGCAACTGGTGACATTTGTATGATGCATCAACAGTATTACACAAGTACTAGATGTTTCCACCCCATCTCTGATCTAATTAGTTACATATTTCACTTGTAAACACAAGACTTAACGAGGACAAACATTAGGCGGTACTTGCTGGTGTACTTATAATTTCTTGCATGCCAACACAAGCTAATAGAGAACATTTATAGTAGGTCTTAGCTGATTTTATAAGAGACTGATTAGAGTTTTTAGTCAAACTGTAATTTGTACAGAAGAATTTTCCAACAATTAAAATAATTAAGTAAATACATGTGGCAAAATGTTAATTATTTACTACCATAGGGGGTAGACTGCTTTAGACTGACGGCTGGATCAACATCACTTAATCAGCTCTTCTATATTTCCTTGAATTACCTAACTTCACTAGAGTTTGGATTTTGGATAAATACTATATGTAAGAAAATGTATTTATATTTCCAGTCATCATGCAATACTGAGAAAACTGAGAATAAAACTATATATTCATGTTATATTGTACACGGATTTATCTTTGTTTAATCTGAACATATTGTCATGATCCAGGCTGAGTGTCATGTTTGGAGGTGTGTTTTCTGTTCCTGCCCAGAGTACAGGTCCGGTTTGGTTACTCCTTCTTGGGCGGGCCTATGTTCCAGCTCCTGCCCCGGCACACCAAGAAGCAGTATTTAAGGACCACCTGGAGACTTCACTCTTCGCCAGACTGTCTACTACCCATTGGTGGGAAATTGGCCTCATGTTGCTACATTGTTGTCTTGTTATTCCTTGTGCTAACTCAGTTATCTCCCTGTTCCCAGATCACCTTGGCCTGGGCCCAGTAATCACCACTCATCTGCTTACTCACCTGGCTTCTCAATGTTGGTCTATTTCTTGCCGCTGCTAACACCCAAACAGGATTCTCTCTCAGGAACTCACCTGCATGCCCTCCTGCGTCTCTCCAAGCTCTGGACTCTGGAAAGGACAGGATTGGATTCCTCCACTGTGGAACTGCTTCTCCTCTTGGACATTCACCTGGCAACCTCCTCGGATCCCTAGCTCTCTAAGCCCAAGTAAGCCACAGCCTCACTCCCTTCCTCACGCACTTGCAATAAACTGCCATATTCACAGAACCTTTAAGTTGACTCAGTTTTCCTCTCTTGAAGTCTACTCTTCTCCAGTGACACCCACTCCCGATGATTGTTTATTACCCCAAACCCTAGTATTGAATAAAGTCTTTGCTTCAAGTAAATTGTTTTTATCTGTGTCTGCTCTTGAGTCCAAAACTTTGCGTAGCCCAAACCGGGCCTTGACACACGTCTTACTATGTATCCATTAGCTTGCAAGGCTTTTCTATTAATGAATGTGGGAAAGTAAGAGACTCATTACTTTTAAACTGTGTGTAATTAAAGCTGCATTTAATATTGACAATATGCCTAAAGGTTGTTTTTTTTCTGCTGTGACTGTTAATGTAAAAGCTATGGACTGGAACTCAGTGTCAAACTACTTTCTAGTCTCATTCACCAAACCATACAGTGCTTTTATCTATACCTAAGCACTTTTTATCTAACATTCACACACACGCATGCCAATGGATGCATCGGGGGCAACTCGAGGTTCAGTATCTTGTCCAAGGATACTTCGGACAGGAGGAGCCAGAGCCACCACCCTTCCAATTGGCAGACAACCCGCTCTACCTCCTGAGCCACAGCCACCCCAAATGCTATATAATATGTATTCCTTTTGTAATGGCTCAGTTTTCATATTGTCCACTAAGTGGCAGCAAAACTGTGCGAGTACAAAAAAGACAACATTTACAACACACTGTTCACTTTTTCTTTTTTTCTTTTTTTTTTTTTTATCATTCCCA
>VUQS01032581.1:0-11895 GCA_015108495.1 Heterochromis multidens | reverse complement strand
CAGCTGCTGACATGCCATTATTGTTGGCCTTATGTCATTTAAATTAGGCCCAAAAAACAGAGAAATGAAAAAAATGTGGACTTACAAGCAGACACATGATCAAATAAGAACAAGACCATAAGCAGCTTGTATAAACACTCTTTCAACTCACCGTAGTTGGGTGTATTCTATAATTATTTATATTCATATATATTAGAAAATGACAAGATGGAAAAGAGCATCTTCTATCAAACAAACACAGCCATGAAGTCTAGGACACAATCTGACTTTTTTTTTTTTTTTACCTTCACCATGCATCAGTTGCCTGCAAGAAAGAAGACAGTAGAGGTCGCAATTGATCTTGAAAACTGAGAGCAGCGCACACAGCCTAGAAGGCTGTGTGTCTGCTCAGTCCAAATACATACCTGGAAGGGATATCATTTCTGGTGATCTTTACAATAATGTCATGTTATCTTGCTAAAAGGAAGCATGCTGTGCATCCATTTCTTCCATCTAAACAGTATTTAGATGAAAAGCACTTACCTTTAAACAACCACACATGACACACGGCACAGATTTTATAACAAAGATTAGCGGCTCTTGACAAAAAGTAGAATGTAAATAACAGAGAGCAGACATACTTTTTTTTCTTCTTCTTTTCCGTGACGTAATACACAGACTGCCAAAAGTACACTGCGAGGTGTCAAGAGATTATTCTAAAACAAACGATAAATCTTCTTCCAATATACATTTGAAAGAAAAAAAAAACATGTCACACCAGGCAGTGATGATCCAGCCTGTTTGATGGCTGCTGAGAGTTTCGGTTGTGATAGAAAACTCAGAGCAGGATTCTGTACATTTTTCTGAAACTGTCTAAGAACTGCAAGCAAAGCAGCACAATTTAAAGAGGAAATGAAATTGAAGGAGGACAGGAAAATGGTACATTAAGCCTTTTCAGTCGCAAGTCATTAACATGAGACAAAAAAATTCTTAATCAGGAGTACATTTAGCCCTAGATAAGAGAGAAAGAATCCCATTAAGTCGCAATGCAGGGAATAGATTGTCTGCTACGGTATATTTGTAAAACAGAAAAAAAAAGACTTCTTTATGCTATAAGCACTTTAAAAAATAATAATAATAATGGCTGCAGAAAAGCAGAAACTGAGCTTAGTGCAACCTCTGAAAACAAGCTCAACACTGTTCAAAACAAGAATATTTAGGCAGGTGGCACAGGTATACCCAACATCTTGATTTAGGGAGAATCTGTCTGCTGTTTGTAATTGGAGATCAATTAAGAATGCTTTTGAGAAGACATAAGAGACTTTGTGGGTGCAGTGGTTGTCATGAGGCTTACTTTCAAATCACAACAGCAGCAGATTATGTAGGAGAGTTTGCACATGCAAGCTTTACTGTGCAGTCACATTTGAGGAATTGCTTCCCTTGGACACAAATCATAATGATGCAACAATAAAAATGTCTATCAGAATATGCACAGTCAGCCCCTTCTTTTTCCTGCACAGTGATCAAAGTGTTTGCCTTCTTCTATACATCCATCTGCAAAGTGATTCTATCATCCTGGGACTGGTCTAACCATAATGTGTGGCTGCAGTGACTACCTGCCCAGATGGTCTGTATCAGTGGGCACCGGACCGCGTGGGGTGCGCTGCATCCAACTGCCATCAATCACAAACAAATATGGTCCAGGGAAAAAGGTTACTTCCCTTCAAATTGTGGCAGAAAAACAAATAACCCAATTTCCAGAACACGGTAAAGCGTGGCAATTCACCCACTCTAATGTTTAGTGAACCCCGGTGGGTTCGGTATTTGTTTGGTTCTATCTTAGCTAACAAAATATCTTGTGTTCAATGAGGTAGCACAGTCATTTGGGGATATGTGGAAAAGACAGAGGAAGAATTGGCTAACTTAATGTATTTATGAACATTTTCCCTCTTTCTTCTTCCCCCTTTTCTACACCCATAAACAGAGGAGAGGTGTATGACTCAGCACTACCTTTAATGATGCATCCAAGTACAGAACTTTCCCGAAGCCATAATAAAAACAGAGCAGCAGGCCATAATTTTAATCAAACTGTCCTGCTGCCATATGAAGCACAACCAGGCAGCATTACTGAGAAACAGTTGAAAACGAATAACTTCTTACTGCAGTCCAGACGGCACACAGATTTCAAACTCACATCCTGCACCAGTGGTTATATGAGGCTGTTCAAATGGATGAAAGCCAAGCAGTTACAGTTGGACATGAGGCTCAATGGCAGTCGCTCGAGTGGATCTGTCATTAGCCCGGCCCCACCTGCTGCCACTGTGCACCCCGTGGGCCAGGCTTGTGTCACATTCTTTTATTACACCCCCCTGACATGAAGCTGCTGTCTGCTGAGCCCACTCTTACAGATCAGTGCCCACTGAGGCGTACACGATGTCGGAAAGTATCCAAAGCAACATCGAAAAATTACAACAGAGCTGCGAAAGTGGTGCTTTTCTGCTCAGCCAATTGAGAAATGTGTCGGGTCAAGCCAAAATAAAAAATCTCACTGAGCAGCAACAAATAACAAATCTGCACTGATCCAAGAAGACCAAATTATTGTTTTTCCTTTCCTTAACCAAACCACTTTCCTCAACTCTTATCACAGTGGATATTGCATTGCAGCTGCATAATGAGAAGTGTTCACTCATAACTCCTCACATCCCCAAATAAAAAAAGGAGCTATGGAACTCATGCTGAGATGTGAGGATGAACCCAATAAAACCTTCCGAGGCACATGCAGTGGCATGATTGCCAGTTATTCTGGGGGCACAAATATCACTAAATAAGCAATCCACAAGCAACAGGAAAACATAATTTAATGCTCCTTTGAATCGGCGCGATCATAAACCCCAATGGCAATAAACATTTCTCCTCACTCCAGTTCATTTTAGCAGTATCGTATACTGTACATTATCATTCCCCGCACAACTTACCCATTTATGTTCTGGTTGAGATTGCAAGGGAGCAATTTAGTCCACTGCATGAGAAATTATACTAACATATTAAATATGTGCTCTTTAATAAGATCACTCTGTTTTAGTCACATATCTTGTTCAGCTCAGAGGGTGGGGAATTATTCCAGGGTATCAGGCACATCAGTAGTTGGTGCACATTTAGAATTTGTATCTTGGCATTACGCAGATATAAAACCAGTGGGAAATTTTTACATTAAAGACAAATTTTGGTCTGTAACATGTATGTGGTTTTTAGTGACATCTCTGCTCAGTTCACAACATTAGGAAAGGAATTAATAGTGAGCTCCACCAGACTTACACATAATGATGGGTTCACTTGCCAAGTTAGTACAATTCGGTGTGATGACGAAGTCACACAATATCCTCTATGGATCTCTTGTGAGTTCCGCTGTTGGATAAATAAATTGTATGAGTACCCCTCTGAAGTGATACTATTTAACTTTTTCCTGAAGTCACAGTTATAACATGACGCTCAAAATAAGCTGGTAGAAAAGATTTATTAGGTCAGTGAACTGAGTGGTAATAGGGGTGTAACGGTTCTGAAACTGTGACTGAATTCGCAGTTCACAGTCTCATGTCTCAGGTTCTGTCTTCCTGTGTCACAATACCTGCTTATCCTATGAACTTCTGCTGAGCAGCCACAAACAGACATATTCAAAGAGTGTTTGTTTCCTGGAAGAGATGTTGTAAATATTAAATAGAGTACTGCAGTTTAGCGAATGGAAGTCAAGGGAGGAAGGTGATGTGATGGCCACTGCAAAGAAAGGGGGATAACTTCATCGCTGTAGTTAACTAATAGGCACTTGTATACTAGCAAATAGAGCCTGACCGATATATCAACGGGGGCTGATAACTATTTATACACTGGTATCGGCATTTATAATGGCTGATAAACAAAAATTTTAAAAGTAAATAAAAGACAGTAGAAACATCCTGTATCCATAGTATGAGTGTTGATGTTGCATAGTATGTCCACCAGAGGGCATTCTGCAACTTCTCGGACAGAGCATAAACGAGTTATACAGAACTTGTGACAATAAAACAAGATTATTTTTAAACTGCACTGTCATACGATCTTAGTAAGAACTCATAGATAATACATTTTAGGGATATCTGTTTATGTTTTGTGTACCTGAAAGAAAAAATATTGGCCGACATATTGGATTTTTAAATCACCAAATATCGGTATTGGTATCTGTATTGGTCTGAAAATCCTATATCAGTCAGGCTCTATTAGCAAAGCACTGTAATAAAATACAGTTTAACTTTGTGTCTACTGAACTATTTTTATTAACATCACTTTTTGTGTTGCTGTAAATGCCATGTTTCCAAATATATGTAGAGATCTAGCGTAGATAAAAGGCCTGTATAATGATATTTAGCCATGTGCTAACGACGCCTATGCTAGTTAGCCACCTGGAGCTGTTAATGCCTGGTTAAAGCATGCTAGTTTGGTGAAAGCTGTGATGTTTTAAGAGCCTTGGTTCTTGATCGAATCATGATCAAGTAAAAAGACTGGTATAAATCACACTGTGGATTTGTAGAAATGTTACACCACCAATCAGTAATATATGTAGCAAAGCAATATTCATCTCCAATTTATAACAGCAAAAAGACTAAGTATGGTGCTGAATGGAATGGATAAGCAAAGGTACGTTTTACTGTTTATGAATTCCTAATTACTATGAAAAATAATTTTGTTGTCTTCATTTGTTTTTGTCGCCAGGGACTCCGTGGGCTAAGCTACATCAAACAGTATGCCAGAATTTCTTCACATGGCCAACATTGCTGTTTTATGTTTGATAAAAGTATGAAAGAATTAAGTCAGTGTTGGAAAAGAGGTGACACTTATAGGCTTTATAGGCTTGACCTCTGTGTATGTGTAGTCCCTTGTGCTTGTTATTTTTACCTCATTTATATAATTTAAAGACAACTTCATAATATCAGCTAGATGGAAACCTTGAACAGCCCTCGAGTGTGCCGAGGTCACAAAAAGTGCAATAAATGATGCATTCATCAACTTACTCTGGGCCAAAGTCTCATCTAAAATCTATTAGGCTGGCTCTGATGACAGCTTATCAGCAGCAGTGACAGGTGAAACACTAACCGTGTCAATGCTGCTAACACTGCATCGCCTGCCCGACATCCACCAGCTTGCTATTAATAAACCACAGGGTGGAGAGGAAACCCTTTTCCCTGGGTAAATGGCGAGACATGTAGCAATCCATCCTCTTACACATAGCTGCAGACCTTAACCACACCTTATTTGTGCCAGCAGCTACTGGAATCCTCAAGTATCACCTGCTCTCCTACGTTACCCACATGAAACCCAAGTTACTGGTGCTGGGAAGTTGCAGCATGAGTTTCATCATGTTAAGCTGGCATTTAGTTCTCTTTCAGAGGCTGTCAAAAAGTGATGATGATGTTTGGGAGAAAGAGTCGATTTACTCTGCTATTAGCAGTCTTATCTGATGGACTGCGGGAAGAAAAGATGTGAATGTGAACAGCAGCAGTTCAAAATGAGATTATCCTTAAAAAGATGTGTTCACTATCCAATTTAATTGCTGAACTCAGGCCAACAGCTTTTGGTCATTAATCCTTGCAGACTGAGAGGGGATATTAGTGTGTGTCTTTGTTTTATGCCTCTCTAAATCACTCATGTTTGCTTGCAAAGAAATACCGTAATCCCGAAATGTGGACTCTGCGGTTCTTTGTATCTGAAACTGGAAGCCAATCAATATGCACAATCTACAAGGCTGTGTAAAGCAGAACCAACCTCACACACATTGTTCAGTTCACACAGGAATCAACTTTCAAGCAACAGCCCAGGACTACAAGTATAATATGCATCCAGGGAGACAGTGCCACTAAAATATTTTTCTTAATAGTTTTTAATGCCTTTATGACCTGTTGTTCTTGTTTTAACATGCATCTTTAGAAACAACAAACAAAGGATGAACATTTCTGGTCACAGATTGTCTTCTGAGCGGATGCTACAGCACAGAATACATCCTGTCAGGCTAATTCAGTTGCACACATTTCACACCAACCGTGGAGAACAAAGTGCTGAATAATGCTGTTGGTGTCTCTTAATATGCTGAGACAAAGGAAAGGCAATTGCTTCAGTACCAAATACACTGTAAATCTCTCAGAGGGCCAAGAATTTGTTGATAGTAGTGCAATATACAGACACATTTTGAGACAGTACAAACAAAAGTATTGAGCTGTAATATCCAGCTTTAGAGATATTCCCTTCATTTGAATCATTTTTAGATTATATAATAAGCAAAACTACCCAGTATTTCACAGTAATAAAACAAAAGTACACAAAACGCAGAAAAATAAACTTAATTTTGTGCAGCTGAATTATGCTTTCATGTTCTATGTTGTAAGCACATGCATCAACCCCTCAATGCTCCCCAAGCTAAGAAACCAAAGGCGTGGATGAGGCTGTGCAGCCGAGCATGGTTTAAACTAACATGCATTAGAAGATTTTTCCATTTCCAAAGATACCAAATATGTTAAACTGAGAAATGAGAATTAAATGGTGCATAAGGTATTGAACATTTGATAGAACGGTGGAGTCTGGAATATTTTATTCCGTGTATAGATTAAGCAGTGATGTCCCAATGAAGAGCTGATAAAGAATAGGATGCTTTAAGTGGGATAAGATTATTTTTCATACCTAAAATATACTTAAAAGATAATAAATGTGGGTTATTGGATGTTAAGGAAACAACAGAGGCACAAGGACAAATGTAAAAAAGAGTAAAGAATCACATTTTAGGCAATAATCCAATTCCTTTACCTTGATTTAGCTGCAGCATCAAAAACCTGGTATGATGTGAAACACGAGTAGAGTAGAGTAGGTAAAACACCATATGTGAGCAAGTTACACAAAGTAAGTCATGCACAGGGTGCAGATCCATAAATTAATCACTCGCCAATCCTCATCAGTGTAACTACTGTTTGACACAACATTTCTCTCTTCTTTTAACGCTTTATCTCCAGCTGAAAGTCAAGAAACCCTCTAACCTTTAAATCCACCTCCACACAATACTATAGTGACTGACCTTTCACCCTACCGGGGATATTTCCAGAACCAGCTTGTGTCTGCAGTATATGTAACAGAATTGCGTTGAGTTCCTACTCATAAAAATTACATGACTTTAAGTTGACTGGGAGATATGTGTGTCTGAATTATGCATTACATGGTAAATACAGACCTCTGTGGGTATTACATCTAGAGACATTTCAGTTCAATACATTAAGATCTTGGGCTTAGAGGTCATTGGTTTTAAAAGTCATGTGGATAAGTCAGGCAAGAGTGTTTTGTTGTATTATTGATGCTGGCAGCTGTGGATGTTTATGTGATGTTATGAAGCATGTGCTGAGGATGACTTAAAGACTTAAAAGACTTAAAACTCAGTCCGGCTGCACTGCAAAAGGTGAAACAGTCACAAAAATGTAATCTATTTGTTCAAGTATACAGACTTTGCAGTCAGACTCACTTGTATTTCAATTGACAACAGGCAGTTTGTTGTCTGTACCATGTATGTAGGGTACACTGGGGGTCCAATAACACACAAAAAAAACAAGATGATTCGCATCCAGCAAAGCAAATTCATAGATCAAATTCCATCAGAGTTTCACAAACTTCTCTAAGACCGTGTTGGAAAATAACAAGGGATGCCAAGTTGTGTGAGTGTACCCTGAATAGGCCACGGAACAGGGTACCTATGACCTGAATCTCTATTTGAATTATATATTTTGGTTGTTTTTTTTTTTTTAAACTTCATATTGCAGCTGCACTTCTTTCCGGGGTTAGTTAGAGTAATATTTTATTGAATTACAATAAGAGATTACAATGTCACAGAAAAGTAGAGCCTGATCTATCGGTGGGTTGATATCATTTGCCGCCATAAATGCCAATATTTGTATCAGCATTTATCATGGCAAATAAAATCAAAATTTTCAAAATAAAGAAGAGACGGGAGAAACATCTTTCAACTATGTTATGATCGTTGATTTTGCATAGTTTGTCTACAAGAGGGCGTGCTGCAACTTCTCTGCTGGCAACACTTTTTTGGAATGCAACAAAGACAGCTACACATAACCACATATAACAGCTGTTTGGGAATCTGTTGATGTTTCGTGTGTCTGAAAGAAAAAGAAAATATCAGCTGATATATTGGCATATCAGATTTTGATATCACCACATACTGGTGTCGGTATGGGTCTTAAAAAACCTATATGACTAGGGCTCTACAGAGAAAGACAACAAAGAGTTGCAGAGCAACTACAAAAACATGTAAGTAAGAGACAAAAAAGCATATAATATATCTCTTTCAATCTGAATCTCTTGCTCCTGTGCAGGAAGATTATGGGTCCTTTTACATGTCTGAGACCACAAGCTTGTTTTCCAATAATCCATAGAGTCAGCTATGCCATTCTCTCCTCCTGTCAAACGCTCCTTCACTGACACTTGTCATGCTGGTGCAGTCTATGAATCATGAGGTCTGCCTATTATTATTAATTCAACAAACACACAAGCACATACATGTAGAGCTATCTTCACTCCACTCTCCTCTACATCCACCCACCAACTGTACATAACAAACACAGCAGGTGAATACATTCCAACATGTCTACACACACCTGAGGGAGGGATCTGTTTTCCCAGCCAAGCACCAGGACATTGTGAGCCCTGACAGCAACTGCCTCAGTAGCAGGGTTTTTCATGGTTTCAGCTGTAAATCAGAGCTCAGTGCTGGAAAGCAGCCTGTTCCTCTGCAATTATGCAGCTAATTTCAATTCTGCTGTTTGCAGGAGTCAATTATAGTAACCCACTCCGCAGGTTTACAAGGCCTCAGTGCAGTTTTAATGTGAAGCCACTTTAAATTGCAGTGAGTGCTGTTTAGCATGCATTCGTCACAGTGGTACAAGCGGACGCCACTCAAGTATTAATACAGTCATTTTCAGGGCACAAGAAAATTTAGTTAGGGGACATTTCAGATGGCTGTGTAACCACACAAATGTGCACATACTGTGGAAGAACTCCTTTACACACAGAAATACACACCAACCCAAGGTGAGTTTTCCACAGAGAGCTCAGATTTGTCAGTGCTCTGGGGAAGAGAGAAATGGAATAGGGTTTTTTTTTTTCTAATGCAGTTAGAGGCCGCTCCACTGTGTCACCTTCTTGGTGAAGGACACACATCAGCCTGTGAGCTGCTACTACAGCCAAAGCTCATAGCTCATCATCTTTTCTGCTCTCTAGGAATGGCCACAGGGAGATGGACCAAGTATGTTTTAAAGACGAACTATTATGTTCCATTTAAGCTCCATAATTATATTCTAGGACTCCAGTAGAGTAGCTTTGCATGATTTACAATGCAGAAAATACTTATTTATGTTATATTAGGCCTTCATGCAGCACCTGTTTATCTTCTGTCTGGAAGAAACCATTTTAGCTCCTATTGGATTTTTTTTTTAAAGAAACCCACTTATATTACTGACCTCAACTACGACTGTGGGCACTACCTCACCAGCGATGAAGGTTCCATGAAAATGTAAATATACTAAAAAAAAAATTCTTTCATTCTCGATTGGAAATGGAACTTTTTCCAAATCCATCCATACATGTTGAAGCTCAAATATAAAGGTGCAAAACATGAACACTAGAACAATGAAGATTACACTGCTTACCTACTTATTGTGGGAGACAGTACTCTTTCAGTCACAAGCTCTATAAAACAGTTTGTATATATGTCCATGGTTATAACTGTACATAAATGAAATGTACCACATTTCATTTGAAGTAGAAAATGTCTGCTATCAGGAAATACCACAGGTAGCGTAGCAAGAAAAGGTTATTCTGCTCTAACTGTATAGCACCTTCCTGGCTCAGCTCTTTCAAACATATTGCAAGACTAGAATTATAAAGAGCAGCTTAGCTACAATGAAAACATGCCTACTGTCCTCGTGAAAAGTCATAAGCCATTTGGTCTGATTATCAATAAAAAGCATTTCAAACATTTCAGTAATAAATGTCACTTAAAGTGCTACTGATGCTTCACCATTGGCACTTATAAATGTGTTTTAGCATGAGCCTGGGCAAAAATCCAACTTCATACTGGGTTGTATTGAAAAGTCCACTATGTGAGCAAGCAAACACACTGGTTTTTGTCTAAAACTGTATCCAGCAATGTATTCTGTTTTCTTCTTTAGCTCTCAGTCACACAGGTTTAGAGACCAGTTGGCAACCCCCTGGTAACCACAGGTCGCTAGGGAAAAATGTGTATTTCCCGACCAGTTGGTGAGTGATTGCTGGAGATTGCTGGCTGTTGCTGGGTAAAACTACAAACAGGATGCTGTACCAAAAACTTCCTTGTGATTGCTTTGGTTGCTAGCAGATTGCTACAGTCACCAGTAGTTTGTGTGGACGACGCTGACTTGTGTGAACCTAACTAACCACAGAGCGGTAGTGAAACGTGAAAAAGTGCGCTTTACCGCTGAAACCAACATGTTTCAAAAGATGCAACTTTTACTTTGAAGAAGAAAGGTCTCCATTTCCGTTGCACATCACACTCATTATAGTTTAACTACTGCTTACCGGGTAGTTGCCAAGTGATTGCAGAGAAGCTGGCATCTTCCATGCAAATTACAGGCAACCGTGTTAACCTGCTAATGACCAAAGCAATCACAAGCAGATTTTTGCTGCAGCACCCTCTTTGCAACCAACTTCAACTAGCGACAGCAAGCAACCTCCCACAACTGGTCCCCAACAGATCAGGGAATCGACTGGTGGTTTTGCACACCTTAATCAGCTAAATCCCAAAAAGTTGAATCTGTTCATCTGGACGTGGCGTTGAACAGATTCAACTTTTTGGGATTCTTTTACCTGGATTATTGAGCATGCATCAAGAGTTAATCAGCTAAAGTGTCTTAATTTGTACAACCATTAGTTTGTGAAACTGTCTTGTGTTTATTTCTGGGATTAATTATTTTGAGATTGACTTGCTGAGATTGCGAAGGAATTTGTATGTTTACATAAGCAGGTTTAAAGCCATGACAGATATAATACTTTGAGTAACTTCAATCTGCAAAGCTCCCCCATCTGGTGTGGGATGTCAGAAAAAAAAATCCACACCTCAAGTCATAGTGAGACATAAAGAGTCATTTGCTGGCAGCAAAGTTTGACAGCAGCTCAACAGGAATTTAAATTTTCACAAGTATGATTATGTTAGTCTGGTATATTGCAGGTGTAAGCAGACAACTCTTCAACTAGAAGAGTCCCTGTTATGACAGGTGTCTGATTTACTTAAAAATCTTTGAGGACATAACTGAATCCCTACCAGCTGCATTGACGTTGCTCTATAGCCATCCTGACATCCATAAAACATCACACTAACTCTGGTTCTTCACTGTAATCAGCCTTTCATGATCTCTCAATTGTCTGACAGCAGTGCCAAAAGGGTTAAAGTCTGAATCAAAGACTGCAAGCTTGGCAAGCATCATAAAATCCCATTTCATGGTCAGGCTTTGGCATCACAGCGATGTTTTGGATCTGGGTTTGGGAGGGTCAATACACAATCGATAGGTTTCATTTCCAATCTAATAGCTCAGCAACAGAAACCAATAAAATTCATGAGAACACCCAAGAAGTGGACAGATACACCTTGATTCATGTGGCAGGCAGTTTGATGGCAAGGGTTTGAAGCTTGGAACGATATGCAACATTTAATTGACATTATAACTTCAGTTGATGTATTCAAATGTGTAGCACAATACTGTTGACAAATTTTAATAAATATGCATGCTGAACAGATGCAATTTAACAGAAAGCATCTCTGAGTGAAGCTTTGTTTGTGGCTGGGCAAATAACTCCCGTGAAAAG
>VUQS01032580.1:0-11893 GCA_015108495.1 Heterochromis multidens | reverse complement strand
TTACATTAATCTTTAAGTTGAGATTTACAAGAAATACTTTACCCGCTATTGTGAAAGGGAATACTGCTTATAAAAAACACCTTATTTGTTTAAAGCAATTGGAAACCAAATGTTATTGCACTTTTGTTCATATAGCAGTATTTTAAAATAAAAGTACGGAATACACTACTTTTGAATTCATTATTGAATTTTGCACATAACAATGCGATTAATCGCAGAAAAATCGTGCGATTAATCGCGATTAAAATTTTTAATCTTTGCCCAGCACTAATATATATATATATATATATATATATATATATATATATATATATATATATGTGTGTGTGTGTGTCTGCGTGTGTATTTTTTTTAAACAAGGAACTGTAATTGAATGTCCTTTACCTTGCTTGACTCTTTGTCATTGGGATGAATCACAATACGGACCAGGAAAGGTTGGCTGTTGCTTCTGTTCTTTTCAAATTCACCAGCCTCCTCCAGAAGAACCCTGGATGCCACGTTGTGAGGAAAACGTAGGAGAGCACCGGTCCCAAGCACAGGAAGAGCAACTGAACTAAAACCTCTGATCTGACAGGAAGCCAAAATTTTTCTGATTCCCTGTCTCAGCACCTGGAAGATTAATTTATTATAAGGGTTGTAAACCTGGTTACACAAAAACCTACAAGGGCATACAGTATTCCCTCTTAATTCACCTGGACTGCTGTTCCATTTTGGTTGTTGTCCCAGAAGACAAGGTTGAGGAAGACCAGTGCTTTGCATTTCAGGGGAGGCAAGTTCTCCACCAAGACTATGTCACCAGGCACTGTCACGCCTCCTGCTTCCTTATGAAACTTTGCAGTCATCTGAGGGCCAACCACTTTGGACAAAACATTTCCAACGTGGGAAGAGAGAGGATCATGGGCAACCATAGGAGATACGAGGACATCAACCTTAAAAATAAAAAAAAACAAAACATCTTTTTATATCCAACTTCCTGATCCTGATCATCATGTTGAACTAAGAGCTCAACCAATATAGGATTTTACCGATACCAATATTTGGTGATTTAAGAATCTAATATATCAGCCAATATTTTTTTTTCCTTTCAGACACATGAAGCATAAACAGATTTCCCTAACACTGGTTATGTGTAGTTATTTGTGAGTCCTTAATAAGATAATATGACAATGCAGTTTAAAAATAATCTTGTCTTATTGTTACAACAAGTCATGGATTACTCATTTACACTCTGCGTGGATCAGCTGGTTGTTAGGGAAGTTACAAAGTGCCTTCTGGTGGACCAACTCTGCAAAATCAACACTCATAATGTGGTGGAAGGCTGTTTCTCTCATCTCTTGTTTACTTTTTTCATGTCATGTTTTCAGTCATTATAAATGCTGATACCGATACATCGGCAAGTAGTGGCCGGCTAATATTGGCTGATATATCCAGGTGTAAACAGACTCCTAGTATTACTGCAGAACTGCATGTGAAACAGAAAACCTAAATTAAGTATTCAAATTTATGCTGATTAGTGTCTCACCTGCTGGGTCTCCAGTGTTCCCTGAATGATCTCTACTTGGACACTGCATCCAGTAGCTCCAGCAGTGGCTGTGTTTAGGCCAGATGCATTCAGCTGGAACCCCAAATAATTTGTTGTGCTGTTCCTGACACTTGTCCCTTGAAGAATCCTGTCACATGCTTCCTGCATGGCCCTCACCACCTCTTCTTTCATATCAATCAGGATGATTTTGCTCAGACTTCGACCTCCCTGACTACCAAACTCTTTAACAGCAGTTACAATAGCTTCAGAACACACAGTGAGAGGAACACGGAACAAGCCTGAGCTGATACAGGGCATGGCTATGGATTTAAACTCCATCATTTCTGCTAAATTCAGAGCAGAGCAGACAGCCTTTTCCAGTAACGCTCTCTCTTTGCCACCACATTTTCCACCTACAGGCCCAACTGCATGCAGCAGTTTCTTGCATTTTAGGTTTCCGCCAGTGGTCACTACTACATCACCTGTAGGGATTCTTCCAGTCTGCTTCACTATGGCTTTGCACTCTTTCTGCACCTGAGGACCACCTGCTTTACTCAGTGCAGCAGCAACACCACCACCATGGTCCAGATCTTCATTAGCAGCATTCACCAGGGCATCAGCGTATTGTGTGGTGATGTCGCCCTGATATACCAGCACCTGGAGTCCATCACAAAGATTGTATTTGGCAACTCCTAAATTTTGTCTACAAATGTGAGGTTGTTCTTCAAGCTGTATGAGACACTTGTGAGATTGACCAACACTTAAGAGGGTGTTTCTTCCAGCAAAACCTTCAAAAAACCTTACTGCCCCTGGCATGCTAATGGGGACTCTGTCCTGAACAAGGGACTGTAGAAGTGGTCCCAGCTTTTTCCTAAACTCAGTCACTTTTCCAGATGGGCCTTCCAGTACCACCACTTTTCCAGATGTTAAAGGATGTAAGGTAATCCCTGAATAGTCAAACTTAAGCAGCTGCAACAGGTCTGGTAAGAGTTCTACTAACTCTGGGAAAGGGAGAATGACTTGTCCTTCTACACTTGACTGATCCAAAATAAATTGTGTGACAATGTCACTCAGCTCTTCAACCTCTTTGGTGTGGCCCACTAAGTACACCATGCTGTCTGAGCCAAACACAACTTGAGCCCTACACTGATCTTGGTTCATCTCATTTGTCTTGGAATTAAGTTTTTCCCGAAGTTCAGATGGCACAATAGAGCAGTTAGGAACATCAAACCTGACATCCTTGAATTTTTCTTGCACTTTTCTTTCTGCGTCATCAAGTTTATTAGCCAAAAGGGCAAAGAAATGTAGCTCTGTGTCTTTTAACTCTATTTCCACCTTGTCACCAACACCTAAAAAATCACCTAGCACCCCTGGTTCACTATAAGCTTTTCTTAGGAAGGCCAAAAACTGTGGGCTCTTGTCAGAAACTGTGCAATCTGACACCAATTTCTCCTTATCAGATACCAGCTGTACAGCCTTAAGAAGCTCCTCCACAGAACCTGCCAAAATCAGCTGACCTTCATCACCCTGTGTGGCCTTCACTTCTGGAAAATGTTCTCCCAAACCTTGCTCAATCTCTCTCCAGAGAAGACGGAGTTTGGCCTCACCAAGTCGACGAATACTGGTTTGCTTCTCACTCAGACCTGATGCTCCACGTTTAACACTTATGTCCTCGACTTCCAATAACTTGGCATTCACCTGAGACTGTTTCCCAACCACCACTGTCAACCCAAGGTCACTGTACACCTTCACCTCATCCATTTTCTGAGGAGAGCTAGCGGACTGGAGCAAAGCTTTAATTTTGTGAGCATCCACTTCATAGTGGGTCAGGTAGCCATCGAAAACTTTGTCTACCTCAACTTTCCAATTATCATCTACAGCACCAGGTTGAGCCAACCTTCTGACTAAAACCTTATCTGGGAAAAGTTGAGCACAGCAGTCCACAGAGGCAAGCTCTGTCTGCAGTTCTCTCTCAGCCTTTGGGCATTCGTTTAGGTAACGGAGGAGATGGCTATCAATTTTGGGTTTGTATTCTTCACCAGTGGGTGTCAGGCTTGATGCAAGAGAGGACTGCTGTTTCTGCAGAAAAAAAAAATATGGCAAATAACATTTATTAATAATCAATTAAAATTAAACATGCAGAACACAAAAAAAGGAGATTTCCACATTTTAACTTCTGTATTAATAACTTTAGTTCATTTTAGTCTTAAAATATAGGTTAATATTGTCTAATAATTGTGTAAACATTAGACAATTTTCACTATTTTATTGTTGTAATTTAATATGCTTATCTGAAACAAATCTCTCTTGTAAATGAGACACTGAGTCTCAATGGGATTACCTGTATAAATGAAGGTTAACTAAAAATAATTAAAAATAAATATTAATTGAGGTTTTCAAGACTGGAAAAATATACTGAAGCATCTTAACATAAAATCAACTTCTGCTGTTTCACAATGACTGCTTGTGATTATCTATAATGCCAATATAGTGTCATTTTTGATTGTTTGTTTTCATAGTTTATTGAATTTTGTTTTTCTTTGTTTCTTGGTTTATGTTGAAAGTAGCTCTTCCCTTGTGTGTCTTTGGCTGATATGCTTTCTGACTTAACCTGCTCCACCCAACTTGTTTTTTCACCTGTGGAATGTCAGTCCTGTGTCTGTGTATATACAGTATATATGGTCTTTGTTTCTCTGACTGTCTTCATCAGTCCTCTGTTCACCACTCCCTGCTGGCTTCTGTGTGTCTCAGAGTTACTCTCAGAATACAAGTTTTCATTTTGCATATTTACCCTGTTGCTTATCTAGAGCTGGATTTTCCTCTGTTGCATGCCTGACCTTTGCAGCATTTTGTTTTTACTTGTTTTGCAAGTTTCTGGGTCCTTATTTTGACTTCACAAACAAACAAAATTGCATTCATTCTGTTTCTAACCAATTAAAAGAACTGATTCTTCTTCTTTTTTTCTTTTTCTTTCCAGTTATACTGTGGAGCCTTTACAGAGTAATAACACATTATAGAGCTGACCTGTGATGAGCTTATGTTCAGTTTTGGGCTAACTGGCTGGCTTGGAGATGAGGGGGAGATGGGAGAGGAGCTGTGAGGTCCTGGGTTGGCTCTCACAGTCAGAACCAGAGTAAAATCTGGAAAGTTGAACTCATGTTGAGATTTCTGCAGGACTCTTTGCTGAGCTGAAACAGAAGAGAGGACATTATCTTTAAAGCCTACCTTTTACCCACCTTTTAGCTGGAATGAAAGATAGGCTATGGTATTTGCTTTTGTTGCTGCCCTTAAGCCTTTCAGGCTTGAGGTTTTCCTGCTTGAGGCAGGGTGCCACCGTATGAAATACTGTACTTTTACCTCCTCTACATATTTACTTTTGAAGATTTTGCATATAAAACCATAATGCTTTGTTACAAATTAACTATTCAGCAGTATAGAGCTGAAATGATGAATGGCTCGCCAGGAAATTTCTAACTTTGATAGTGATTTGAGTAATTTTTCTTGCCAAAAGGCCCAAACTTTCAAGAGATTTCAACTTCTCAGGATGTTAATGATCTCTGCTTGGTAGCTGAATCCGCTTGCTGTACTTTGGTCAGCTGGATTAGGCTGGACCCTCAAATCACTTGTGCTGTTTCCGGTACTTTCCCTTGGAGAAGCCTGTCACATGGTTCCTGCATGACCCTTACCACCTCTCCTTTCTCTCCTTTCTTTTCAGTCAGAATGACTTTTTGCCCAGCAATGCTCTTTCTTTGCCACCTGATTCTCCACATACGGACTGTCAAAAGGTGTGAGATCCTCCGGCTTATCACTATCCAAGAGTGAAATAAAGGACTTAACATCTAGCCTTCTTATGGTTAGAGTAACACAAAGTGCTATAACAAAGTATATCTATATGTGATTCTGCTAATAGTTAATGATGCATAATTCTAACCATATATAATTACAATCAGGTATAATCCTAATCAATGTAATCAATGAGAAAGTATAAAGTTAGGAACATGAGCTGTGCTGATCTGTGTGTGTTGAGATGAAAAGAGGAAGTGTTTAGGCATGTTGTGTGATACAGGAAAGTAGCAAATGTGTCATTAGGATATAAAGTGTGTGTGTCTGTGTGCATGGGGGTGGCTGTAGCTCAGGAGGTACAGCAGGTCATCTACTAATCGAAAGGTTGGTGCTTTGATCCCTGGCTGCTCCAGTCTGCATGCCAAATATCCTTGGGCAAGATACTAACCCTAAGTTGCTCTCTGATGAATGTGTGTGAATGTTACATAGAAAGCACTTAAGCATAGAAAAAGTGCTTGTGTGAATGGGTGAATGAGGCATGCTGTATAAAGCACTTTGAATGCTCTGGGAGAGTAGAAAAGCACTATATAAGAATCCTTCCATTTACCATGTGATACTTCATCTTTATTTTGAGTTTTGGACTGTTTGTTTAATATAACAACCGTGATGACGTCCTACTTGCCTGTAACACCAGCCTGTTTCTACCAAACAGCCAAAGGTGAAAGTGAAACTATGTTTTCTTGTTTTTCTGGGTGGCCACAGTAATAGCTACTTTTTATTTGCTTTAAAAACTACCCAAACATCGACTGTAAAAACTATTCACCTTCATTAAAACTACAAATAATCGAATATAATCGATTTTTCATATGTTTACATATTTACTTTCACTTTCCATACTTTCACTTTCATCAAAACATTTTTCAACATAAGAAATCAAAAAGCTCCTTATTCAAATCTGTTCACTTCACTCACCATCTCGCTCCTTGAAAGCAATGCTGTAAACTTTATCGTTTACGTCTGTCACCGAGCCGCAGTCCCCGCCGCCCGATTTGCGGCGAATATGGAAATAGTTTTCTATCCTCTTCTTTTGCTCTGCGCTCAGATTGGCACACTCGAAGAAAACGGGATACTGATAAATGTCCCCCATAATGCAAACTCCACAGATCTCACATACAGGTAATAATACAGTTAGAACGAGGAGCTACTGGTTTCTAGCGGTCAGAGGCTCAGCGGTTCAGCCCTTTATTATTATTCTGTTAGGACGTCACCAGGTGTCACTAACAGCATTTCCTGCTTCCTTACTGGATTAGCTGCATTACTGAAAGGCAAAAGGAATCTAATGGCCTCAAATATAGCCTTAGAAAAAAAAAAAAGCTGTTTACTCAATATGCAGTTTGAGGAAAGCTTTAGTTCACTTTAGTTCTTCAACATGCTATACTTTCTTTTTTTGGGAACAGGTAAATTAATTTTCAGACTAACTTTGCAAGTAAGAAAAAAGAAGGCATTTAAACAGTGGTGCTTGGCATTTAAGGTTTCTAAGAATTCTAAAGTTAAGGCCTTAATGACAGTATTTATCATATCACCCCAGTATTCACATGTCCTCAAAACGTCCCCCACAATACAACTGTACTAAATAGACAAATTAAAGACTTTAAATTCAAATTTTGTCTCTGCTTGCCTTTCTGTAAAAGTCACTGCACGCCACTGCTCTATACAATATGCCATTCTGTGTCATCAACCCAAAATAGTGATTTATTTTACAAATCACCACTAATTATATAAATTTATAATTAGTAGTGCAGTCTCTCTTTTAGCCTTAACTTCATGGTACAGGACTTTATTGTAGTCTACTCCTGGCAGAGACCAGTGCCACTTGGCTTGTTGTACAGACCAATCCAGGCTTCACCTTGATTCTCTGTGAAGTCATGGAGTCTTCTCGTCATACACCTTGGCCAGGTCTGTTTACTTCTCTCTGCAGGATGTGTGGGCTTCTTGCCAGGTCTGTTCCTCTTTGATGTAGTGGTATTCATAGTTGCGACATGTAAAGATGGAATACGGCCCTAAAACCAGAGAAAATATTATAATCATGGAGCTGGAAAGCCAATCATTTGAAAAATAAAACAAAAAATTATTTAAAAAAAAACATGGTAAACAAACAGCTTGCTTTTTTTTCCTTTTTTTTTTTTTGGTTTGTCATTTTTGTCATTTTTAGCCATCTAACATATGTTAAACTCATATTGTCAAGAAGTTTGATCATCAAATTTGGAATACACAGAGGTATACAGTACAGTACAACAGTACAGATCTGTGACAAATGAAAAGAAAAGCACCGTAGAAGTGTACTAGTGATAAGGTACTTGGTTAGCACATGCTGGCAGAACAGCTCCACCACTACTTGCCATCAATTCTGAATGTCTCTGCAACTGTTTAGGTGGGTTGAACCCTCATCTATGCATAAATCCATCCATTTTCTGAACTGATCCAACTAGGGCTGTGTAGGGGGTTAGAGCCTACCTTAGTGGACACTGTGAAAGAGGTGAGGTACAGGGTTAACACAGAGAGACAGAAAACTGCTATAGCTCACATCCACAACAATTTAGATTCACTAATTAACCTAACATGTATATCTTTGGTCTGTGGTGAGAAAAAGAAGAACCCAAACGAAATCCACACAGGTTCAAGGATAACATGAAACTCCACACTGAAAAGCCCCAGCCAAGGGCCAGCTTCAAACCCTGAACCTTTTTGTTGCTGTTGCCACAGTGCTAAACACTGCATCACCATGCCACCCACTGCAACTTATTAGTCACCTGCCCCTTCATTAGGTACACCTGTTCAACTGATTGTTAGCACAAATATCTAAGCCAGTTACATGGCAGCAACTCAGTTGACTTAGGCATGTAGACATGGTCAAGACAATATGCTGAAATTCAAGCTGAGCATGAGAATGAGGAGGAAAGATTATTTAAGTGACTTTGAACGTGGTATGGTTGTTGGTGCTAGGTGGGCTGGTCTCAGTGTTTCAGAAACTGCTTATCTGCTAGGATTTTCCCACACAACCATTCAACAAATCTGCAGCAACTGTGTGATCCTATCATGTCAATATGGACAAAAATCTCTGAGGAATGTTTCCAGCACCTTGTTGAATCTGTGCCAAGACTTAAAGCAGCTAATCCAGTACTAGCAAGATGTATCTAGTAAATGGGCCGGTGAGTGTATATTACTGTGACTGTTATGACTCATTGTTATACTCATCAGAACATTTGAGTCCCTATTAGTGTCCTACAGATGGCAGCATTGTCATATCACACACACAGCCACATGACGTACAGGAATCCATCAATATAGATCAGTTGTTGAGGGTTTTCTTTTAATTTGTCACCCAATTGACAGACAGAAATAGCTTTTAAAAAATCCAATTGCAGATCTTAAGCTTATCTTTTCTTTTCTTTTTTTTATTTTGTGTGTGTGTGTTTGTGTGTTTACTGAAATGGCAGCATTAGTTCTCCTGTAGACCTGATCCACTTACCTATCAGAATGAGCAGAAACAGATTCCCCTGCATCTTTGCTCTGCTGAATGACAGTGATATTTCAGTGTGCTGTGAATCAGACACAGTAGGGTTTGATTTGTTTGTGACTGTGTGATTCCATAGAAAATGCAAATATATCAAGATTACAATTAAAGTTTTAGGGTGCTGGATAGTTTGTCAGCATTGCTCAGACATTCCACTCACAATTTTAATGTCAGCAAAAAATCTTTTTGGGACAACTTTGCTTTCCTGCGTTGTTCAGAAATTCACGTTGAGTGTATAAAACAGTAAACTGAGCTGCAAGCCTGATAAGAGTTTATGTAATAAATAAACAAGTCAAAAGTTTGGACACACCTTCCCATTCAATGTTTTTTCTTTATTTTTATGACTATTTACATTGTAGATTCTCACTGAAGGCATCAAAACTATGAATGAACACATATGGAATTATGTAGTAAACAAAAAAGTGTGAAATAACCAAACAGTCCAAACTTTTGAATGGTAGTGTACATAAATAAATTTTTGAACTGTTAAAATAATGACAATGAAAGCAAAATAGAAGAAAGATTTGCCACAAATACAACCTTTACACTGCACTTCTGCAGACCTGCAAACATGTAATGACATTAAAGATTTTAAACTCACATTTGTTAATTATTCTCTTATTGCTTCACTTTGATGTCTCCCCTCAACATGTTCATGAAGACTTCTTTCATAAATATTGCATGATATGCTGACACCGCAATATATTTTTGCCCAGGTCAACATTTGAATATTAAAATATAAGTTTCAAACATCTATCACTTCTGACAATGACCCAATGATGAAGAAAATTTCTGTAGAAGTTATGAAAAAGTTCATTTACATATTGCAATGTAAACAGGGAAGAAAATACATCACTGTTGACTGACATTAAGTGTGATTCAGAAATTCATTCACTCACAAATTTATAGTTAGCCAAAAATTTATTCTGGACAAATTTGCTTTACTGTGCTATTCAGTTTGATGTCTCCCCTTAATGTCTTCATTAAGACGTCTCTCAAATAAATACTGCATGATATACCGACACAGCGATATCTTCTTGCCCAGGTCAGAATTTGAATATTAAAATATAAAAGTTACAAACATCTGTCTCTTCCCAGAATGACCCATTTTTTAACCAGTTATGAAAAAGGTCATTTACATATTGCAATGGAAACAGGGAAGAAATCATGTCTGTGCCCAAAGAGCCAAAAAATTAAATGTGATTCAGAAATGTATATGGGAAATATGTTTGTTGGTCTTTTATTCAAATATGTAACATGAGATCATTTCTTCTTAGTTAATTAGTCTAATATGAATCTCTCTCTCTCTTTTTTTTTAATTGGCTGGCTTCTCTTTATCTACTTTTAGGACTTAGGTGAAAATCTGATTATTTACAGAATGCAAGGGAAGAAGGAAAAGCAAAAATAAAAATAAAAAAGACACTGTTATCTGTCCAATGAGCCAAAACAGGTCATTTTCATGTGCTTTAAATGCAGTACTGTGCAAAAGTCTTAAGCCACCCCTCATTTCTTTATATTTTGTGTACATTCTTTTCATTTTTAAAGTGGTCTTGAGCAGTAAATCTCCGGGCTTTCCAAAGGTTTGTTGAAGTTTTTTTTTGGACATTGGCTGCTGTTTCACTCAGTTTGAATCCAAGTCTAGTACCTGACCAATCAAAGGGTAGCTGTCAAGAAGCCATTCTTAAGGAAGGGAAACAGGCAGAAAAGGTTGAGATATTCCAAATTACAAAAGAACTGAATATAACACCAGTGACAACAGGACTTATGGAGTGATGAATCCATATTTGAAATTTTAGGTTCAAATTGCCATGTGGAATCATCTTGACAGAGATCAGAAAAAAAGGAAGCCAACATCCTTCAAGAAGTCTGGAGAACTATTCCTGAAGACTTCTTAAAGAAATTACAAGTAAGCTGCTTAAGAGAGTTTAGGCTGTGATGAAGAATAATGGTGGTCAAACCAAATAATGACTTTCAAGCTTGCTAGAATTGCACAAGCTTTAATGTTGCCTAATAGAACATATTTCCATTCATACATGCACATTTCAATAAAATGCTGCACCTATTTCCAATTTTCCTAGCAAAATATAAAGAAATGAGGGGAAGAATTTTTGCATGCATGTATGTAATATGCAACCCTTTTCCTCTTTGCAATGTCAAACACTTTGGACAGGTCTGTGTAGTTATTTCTGCAGTGCCTGGTCTTCATGCCAGGTTTTATTCTCTTCAGTACAGTGGTATTCGGGTGACGTGAAGAATAAACAATGAACTGATCGATTTTTTTTTTTTTTAATATTGGTGCTGTTAGAAGGAAGAATCTAATTGTCATATCAAAATCATAAGTTTTCACTTCAAAATGCTACCACATAAATGGCTGTGAGCGCAGTGATTTTATTAGTAGAGCGATATAAAAAGTAAAACAACCAAACAAAAAAGCAAACAAAAAAATGTTAATGGTAAAATGATTTACCTAACAAAATAAGAATTAAAAAGATTTACACTGCATTGCTCTCTCAGATGAAACCAACATTTTATTGGCCAATAAAACAATGATTTCAGCAACTCTTTGTTGGATGAACACTGTATGCTAAGATTAAAAAACAGTCTGAATGGTAACAAGCTTCCTGCTTTACCGGTTCTTTTGATGAGAAGGAGTAACACGGAGACAAACCAAATTTACCACACTTTATTAAAAGAAACAATGCATTGGAGATGGAACAGCCCGCTTCCTGCGGAGTCCTGTTCGATCTGAGGGTACATCGGTACCAGGCTCTGTCTAACACCCCTGGATAGCTCCACCCAGTCACAGAGAAAAACAACTTCTCATCCTTTGTTCACAACTTTCTTATACACTTCTCCAGTATCACAATCTCCGTCCTATATAAACTATTATAAAACAAGTGTGATTAACATTTGATTAATATACATGAGGTAGTAAAGTGAGAATATATAAAAGTATAAAATATAAATATAAACATTGTATATTTTCCACAACTGCCAATGCAGTAAAAGAATAC
>VUQS01032579.1:0-15527 GCA_015108495.1 Heterochromis multidens | reverse complement strand
CACAAAGACACACACCCATACACATCGAACCCCCCCTCCAAAGTATGGGCAAGTGGATGCACACAGCACACTTCTTATGGGTATACCTAGGTATTTTTAGCCAAGATGTAAAGGCGACACATAGTTCCTGCTAATAAACTAGTGGATCATGTGCCCTTGGAATATGCATCAGAGAGGTATCTTTTAACCTCTACAGTGCCATCAGCAGTTGCACTGTGGGTACTATGGGTTACACTAACCCAACTGTCAAACTGTCTGAGTGCTTTGTTGTGGTTGCTACTGCCACTCCTGCTGATGATGAATCTTTAGCTTTCTGAGAGATTGCAGTGTCATCAGGTTTGTTCTACACTCTGTCAATCAAATCTACAAGCAGCAGGTAAGCCATCTGTCGAAACTGGGGTGAAATACACCAAGATCTCAATTAGCCGAGGTCACGTGATGTAGGTGTTTTGAATCACACTTTGGAGCAGTGTTTCATAACATCTGTGCTTCATAAGATCTACATAGCATCAAAACGGCTGTATCAAGCATCCCATCCCTATTAATCTCTATTTCTATTCCAAGTCAGACCTTCACCAGTACCAGCTGGGAGGCTACAAACAAGAAAACATTTACAGAAAACATCAATCAATAAAACATGACAAATCTCTCTTTGTGTATTCCTTTATACAAATAGTGTCAAAGCTACCCAGGTGTAAATATATACTGTTTATCTATGAAGAGAACTTCCATTACAATTCCTATGAAAGCAGTAAAGGTGTGCTTCGTTTTTCACACATTGCTTCTGCATTTTGGCTTAATTTTCATCAAATATATAATGACATGGTGTAAAATGATGTGTGTTGTTCATCTAAGGTTAGATGAATGACAATACATTATTTTTATTATGTCCTGATATGTAAAACCTTGTAATTAAAAGAGGGTGTGTTTTCTTTTTACTGTATTTATTTATATAATTTCTTTTGTTTCCCTTGGCCCTCTCCTGACTAGTTCTTGGTTCCCCCATATCATCCCATTTATAAAAATCCTGGAAATGCTCCTGGGAATTGTATTTTTAGCTTACAATCTGGCACTGACAGTTTAAAGAAATCAGGATAGACTTCCTCTTTTAGTATTTGCGATCCTGAAGAGGAGAGTTCACGTTTCCATAAATATCAGAACAAACTACGTTCAGTATTATCTGTCCTCAATTTAAACTAACCTAAAGATAGAAACAGACTGTCACTTTGAAAAATCAGAGTGCAGTGTTCATATCCACCTCCAGCAGATGGCGTAATGGACCATGAGGCTCCAGGGGAGAGAGAGCGAGTTATGGTAGAACGAGAGAAGAGAGTCTGCTCTCCACACTATCACACCTTATAATCCTGGCTCTCCGGCTATGCACCTGCAACCTCTCCTTAGAGCCCACCTCCTCATCCTCCTCCTCTTTTTTCGGTCCTCCGCCCCGGTGGTCGGACGGAGGTAGTGCGCACTCAGCAGCGGGGGTGCGCAAAGCGGTCGGCATGCACCTGGAAAGAAACCGCCCCGCCAAGCCGGCCAAGGGCTCAGCCAGAGACGCAGCAGGATGCGGAACGATGCTCTAACGACAGTGATATAGCAGCAGAGCACCGGGTGGATATCAGAGCTGCATCATGGGCGTGGGAAAGAGGCGCAATCACAACGAAAGCGATGTGATTCCACAGACATAAGAAGGGTGGGTGGGGGGAACCCGAGTTACATTTGGATCAGAGTTGTACCGGGTTATTTTAATGGTTTGATTTGGTGGCTCTATCTGAAATTCATCAGACACAATACTTTTTTCCCCCGGTCTACCTTCACTGGAGTTTAAAGAGATGGAGAAAAGCGCACAGCAGCAGCAGCAGCAGCATTCCAAAAGCGCAGAGAGTCCAGCGGAGGACATCTCCAAAATACCCGACGAGGAACTGCTGAAGTGGGGTAAGGAGGAGCTGGTGAGGCGGCTTCGGAGGGCAGAAGCCGAAAAGAGGGGCGTTATCGTGGAGCACGGCAATCTGATGCGGGAGGTGAACCGGAGACTCCAGCAACACCTGAACGAGATACGGAGTTTGAAGGTGAGGTGGGGTGGTGCTGATGAAGGGGATCCCGGGGAGCCAGGCTGTACCAGGGCCCGTGTGGAGTTTCTACCAATGTGTAGGCTATAAGCAGCCTGCTGATTTAAACACGTGCAGGATTTGCGTGAAAGGAAATAGGGCCAGGTTACAGGGTTAGATTTAAGGTCAAATTGAGCCTTAAATAAGCAGAATAAACCTGTTGCATCTAGATGCAGGAATTGGGTAACATTTTTTAAAAAAGGACAAATATATCTTGTACTTCTGTTTTATGGCCCATTATTATAAACTAAATAATGTGTTAACTTAAAGCAAGTTATTTGAGGAACAGTTTTTTTTTCATAATTTTTTTCTTTTTATGCACTAAAAAAATCAGTTAGTGGAGCATAACTGGCAGACAAACTAATAATGGCAATAATTATCAACTGAAGCTCCAGTTTCATTAGTGGTTAATCTAATGGTTGTGTTCTTGATAAACCATTTCATCCTTTAACCAATAAAATGCTGAAGAATAGATAAAAATGCCCATTAATCTGCCCCACAGATGAGCTGTTTGTCTCACTAACAGTCCAGAAGCTAAAGAGACACACACACACACACACACACACACACACACACAATTGGTATTGTTTTCATCTTATTCACCAAAGGTTCGTTCATAGCAGGAATGAGTATATGAATGTGCTTCTGTGTGTGTGTGTGTGTGCTTTTCTCTTCCTCTGTGTGTGTATGTATGCTCTATGTAAACCAGGACGTGAACCAGAAATTGCAGGAGGACAACCAAGAGCTGCGGGACCTGTGCTGCTTCCTGGATGACGATCGGCAGAAAGGGAAGCGGGTGTCACGGGAGTGGCAGCGTCTGGGCCGCTACAGCGCTGGCCTGATGAGGAAGGAGGTGGCCATCTATTTGCAGAAGCTTAAGGAGCTTGAGCAGCGGCAGATGGAGGTCATCCGGGAGAACCTGGAGCTCAAAGAGGTGTGCCTCATGCTAGAAGAGGAGCGGGCCACAGCTGTGGCTGGAAGCACAGGGGGAGGTGGTAGTGGTGTGGGTGGCCAGGGAGGCCCTGGCTGTAGGAGCTCCATTGACAGTCAAAATAGTCTGTCTCAGCTAGGCGGAGGTGTGCCTGTGCCAGGCCTGCTGCGGGATGTTGGTGATGGGAGCAGCACCTCCAGTGCTGGGAGCACAGACAGCCCCGATAACCCCCACCATAAACCCTCTCCCCTTGGCTCCAATTCAAGCCCTGGATCTGGCTCACGATGCAACTCCTCAGAGAAAAAGGCAGATGTTTGTGAATTCAGCGGGAGGAGGCGCAGCTCCACCACAGAGTACCACACCTTCCCCCAGTCCTGCCGACCCCGTGGGGGGTCCCTCACCAACCTAGAGCCCCACAGTTTTCGAGGACACAGCCCAGAGAAACACAGCAAGTCTCCTACCAGGCTACCTTGTGACTCCCACTCCAAACCCTGCAGCTCTGACCTACTAGCCCACAAACAACTACTAATGTCAGGACAGGCATCTCCAGGCAGTGGCAAGGGCTCAGCTAAGTCCAGCCCAGAGCTTAGTCAGCGACACTGGCAGGTAAACTCAACAGGAGCTGGTTGTGGGAGTCCCGAAGCCAAGCAGGCAGCGATGGGTACACCTGAGCACCTGAGAAAAGGGCGGGTGATTGTGGGGAGTCCAGAGTCTATACGGCACCACTATCACTATCATCACAGCCCGGGGATGGAGCACAGCAAGGGGAAGTATAGCAGTGGCTCCCCTGGCAGGGATGGGGGTCACAGGAGACCAGCGGGAGAAGAGATGGCCCCCCACCACCAGAGTCTGTACAACGGTAGGCACATGGTAACTCTTATCTTGTATTTTTTCATTCATAAGCCATTTTATTACCCAAAAATAAAAACTTGTACATTTACAGAGTTGCACTAGAGTACTAGATGACTAACTGATCACTTTCATCTAGCTAGGAAATAGTGGCGGCAAGGAGAAATAATTACCAATAAGTTAATATTTTTATTAATTACATGAGCATACAAATATTTGACTGTGTTCAGTAATGTAAATTTATTGCATTTCTTTATCTAGTGAGGATAAACTATTCACTGTTTGGAGTCCATGTTAGTGGTGTACCTATTAAGGCAGTAAGATAAAAGAACTGCATAGCTAATACAACACTTAAATAGTTGTTCATTGTCATCTCAATATATTATTCTTTTTAAAGTATTCCCTCAGATTGTTAAAACCTAATGAGGATATAGAACATTTGTTATGTATAAGGTAATCATTTTCAACCAGGCTTCTGCTCCCATAGTCTGCCTTTAATTTATAGAATTTGTGATTCAGGTACATTTTTTTATATCATGAAAAAAAATTGAGCTTCCTCAATTGTCCAACATAAACCTAAAATTTTCACACTTGGCCCTTTGAGGGACCTCACTCTTTAAACAGTCAAAATAAGCCAGTTAAATCAGCTTAGAACACGTAATCTCTCTAAGCTAAGCTAACTTGCAGATATCTGTGTAGTGTTTGAGTATTAGAGCAGCATCAAAAAGCATCATAACAAATATTTCTGGCAAATAAAATTAAAGTATGAAATTTAATTTTTGACTTTGAATGCAAAAGTTTGACAAAATAATATTAACTTAAGGCTTACTTGCTAGTTTCCTCTTAGGTTATGTCACTAAATCAACACAGAAAGTGCCCTTTGAAAGTTAGCATTTATAGCTAGCCTTTAGTTGCTAATGTTATTAAAAATAAAAAAGTAGCACATGTAACACATTATTAGCAATAGCTCTCTTGAGCAACAACTGGTGCAACGTCAAAACGGTTAAGGTGGAACTAGTGCTGAAAGTGAGAATTTGAAGACATAAATTATTATTATTTTATATTGAAATCTTTTACAAATAATAATAATAATAATAATAATAATAATGGACTGCTCATGGTAACTGGTTTTCTGTGTTGTGATACTTCAAAACTGTAAGTGTGAGTTTGAGTTAACCCATATAAAGTGCTGGGAGCTCAGGTAGGTTTAGACCTGGCCTAGGAACAAGACTTACAGTCACAGTCACACACTCACACACACATATGCATGCATGTGCACACACACATACACACAATGACAGCAAAAGGATGTAGTATGCATGCAGGCAGGCAGGCAGGTAAGTGTGACTATGTGTGCGAGCTGTCTTAGAGCTGCCCACTCATTTTTATTAGCTCACATCTGACAGCTGCTCAGCTCTTCTGAAATGTTCACATGGAATTTTTCCACATGTACACTGCACAGGCCCCTTCATTTTTTGACAGCAAAGGACTCATGATGTGCTTTGAAACAGCTGAGCGGATTTGAAATACATTTGCTTGGCTTTTAAGCTTGACTTAATTTTGGTTGCCATTAAATATTCAAAAGTGCTCCCTTGTGACACTTTGCTGTAGTTGTTTCTCTGTGTTTATGTGTTTCTGAGTGTCCATTTTGCATGTGACAAAAGCGTCCAGGGACACAGTGCCAAAGTGTACTTTACCCAACTTTTAAAGTGGGGAACAGAATAATTAATTTTAGGACAATTTTTTATGTATTTATTTATTTTTGTTAGTGAGCTCACACAGGAGACTGGTTTGTAAAAGGTTGTTAGTATATATGTTTTGGGTAGGTGTACTTCTGCACCTCTGTGTATTACTGTTTATACAGGAATTTTGTTCAGTATTTGTGTATGTGTAATGCATATTCAAGAATGCAGTGCTTAGTGGAACTATTATGGTGCATAATCCTATAGCCCTACATTAAAGAAATCCAGTACACTATATATCATATATATCAGCCTATATATCAGCTGCTAGCTCTACTGAAGCACTCTATATTCACATGGAAGTCCATCCATCCATCCATCTGGTTAGAAATGGAGAAACAAACCAACATGTTTATTACAAGTACAAAGTATTTCAGTGCTTGACAGTCAGAGATGTACATCTGCATGCAAAACAAGTTGTACACGAACACACTTTTTAAAGCGAGTTATTAAATAATACTCTATACAAGGTCCAATCATAAACTTTAAGAGCTCTACCTCCCAAAAATCTAAGCTTGAATTTCCCCCTTTAAGGTCACCTTCTCATGCACCTCTACCTACATTTCAGACTCTCAAGTTAGTATGCTAAATGTTGAAGTTCATGACAATACAGTTAAAAAAAGACTGAACAAATATGGCTTGTTTGAAAGGATTGACATGAGAAAGCCTCTTATCTCTAAAAAGAACATGGCAGCATGGCTTAGATTTGAAAAATTGCATCTGAACAAAACAAAAGACTTTTGGAACAATGTCCTTGGGAGAGATGAAACAAAAGTGGAGATGTTTGGCCATAATGCACAGTGCCATGTTTGGTGAAAACCAAACACAGCATATCAGTACAAAAAGCTCATACCAACTGTCAAGCATGGTGTTGGAGGGATAATGATTCAACTTATTCTGCAGCCACAGGACCTGGGCACCTTGCAGTCATTGAGTCAACCATTATCTCCTCTGCAGTAGCAGCTCTGTATTCTAGAGTCAAATGTGAGGCCATCTGACTGACAGCTAAAGCTTGACCAAAATTGGGTCATGCAATAGAACAATGATCCCAAGCACACCAGCAAATCACATTGCTGTAGTCTTGTCTGTCCAAAGGAACAAAAAGTGTTGTGGTTTGTTCATTTGTAAATTTGCAAACCTAAGCTGTGCTGCCATGTTTTTTTAGAGAGAAGAGGCCTTCTCCTGGCAATCCTTCCAAGCAAGCCATACTTGTTCAGTCTTTTTCTAATTGTACTGTTATGAACTTTAACATCCAGCATACTAACTGAGACCTTTAGAGTCTGAGATGTGGCTTTTTCTTTTTCTCTGAGTTTAGTGCAGTCTGACTTTGGGGTGAATTTGCTGGAACGTCCACTTCTGGGAAGACTGTGGCATTGTATTAACACACACCTGAATGCTCCAGACAACCAAACTGCCAAAACGTCTGCTTTTATAGAGGTGGTCACACTTGCTGATTAACTAATCAAGTGCATTTGATTTGCAGCACCTGGCTGCTACTTAACCTTTTAATTCCTATACAAGCAGTAAGGGTATACTTTCTTTTTTACATGATTGTACAGCTAGGAGCATTTTCATGATTTTTCAACTTTCACAGGGTTGTATGTTGTGAATTTGTCCCTGGGGGGCAGACTGTCGACATGAACTATGACTGTAATATTATGAGCCATCTGAGGAAAAATATTGCTCATATTTTTTCAGAATCCATGATGTGACCTATCATGTGTGCCAACATGTCATTGTGTGCTGGAAAATGCATGGAAGCATACATGGAACATGCATGGAAAAGGCATGTATTTCTTGTCCATAACACAATCTTTGCTCACCTCCTGCCCAACTGACTTGCCTCCTTGCAACCAAAATGAAATCAGTTTTGAAAGGTGGCCATTTTGATACAAGAGAAGAACCGGGGGGAACTGCAGAGGCAAGTGGTTAGAACCAGGCTTCAGTAGATCGATCTAAAAATAGGTACGTGAGAATGAGACCTTAACCCATAAGAACCCACAGTGACACAGGTGCCACCGCCCCTTTTAACACTGAGGAAAGTTCCCTTTAAAGTTTATCATTTTAATAGTTCATAATTTTCCTGAAAGTAGAAATGGGTTCTTATGGGTTAAAAAGGAAATTGTCCAAATTTAAATCAGGGCAGACGTCTATCTGCTTGTACATACAGTGGCTAATTTACATAAAGATTGCCAAATGCTGTTAGAAGATCTCTTTGAAAATCCTAATATTCCTGGGAGATTCTTGTTTCTAGGCTTCAGCAATCAAGCTCCTGGCTACTGTATGGTAGACTAGTTTAGCATAAGTATGAGGCCAATCAGCCACAATGCCATAGTCAGGCTCGCGCATTAGATGAGGACATTAGATTTGGACAGTAGTGAGGTGTGCCTGTTTTAATTTGTGCAGCTGTTCCAGGCTGTCAGCAAATACACCTATTAATTCCATCTTGTTACATGGCAAGAGGTACTATAGCAAATCTCCAACACATTTTTTGACAGCACTTCAACCGTCTTCTGCATTATCAGTTAATAAATTCCTAGTCAATTAAATTGTTAATGATTATCATTAATACCTGAATTCATTCTCAATCTGTTATTTTAAAACATGGTTAAAAAAAGAATTGCATAAAACCCATCAAAGGTATGATATACACTCACTCTCACTTTGCCACTGCAAGACTTAACATTAAAGGTCATAGTTAGGTCTTCTTACCACTGCATCACAAGGTGCACATGACCCTTCCTACTGAAACATGACTGCGTAAGTTTTGTGTTGTGGTAGTCCAGGATCAGTAATGATTTCTACTGTGCTGAGTGGAAGTGCTCTATATTATAGCTGAGGCCATGGGAAATAGCTTTGTACCTTAGGTGGACGCAGGATGCCTGACTCAGCTATTACTAGGAAACAATAGTGGCTGGATGTACTGTACTGTAAACTGAGATGCTGCACTACTTTTCATACATCCTACTACCAAATAGAACAAAGCATATGATTTTAGTAGAATGTACAGTATAGAAAGTCCCATTCTCCTCACAGTTTTACCGACTAACGAATAACTACCTAATAACTCTCAGAGAGAAGAAACTGCCAGTGAGTAACAAAAAGATGCATAGATCTGAAAAAATTAAAGTGATCTGAAAAACGAGTCAGATGCTATTGACATGAAGCCCAGTTTGGTTATCAATTGTTTAACTGAGAACATGGAAGTCATCTTAGCTGACATTTTAGCTGCAGTAGACAAAATTAAGATTCACTGGAACACTGCAGGTGGCAGGAACACAAGCATTGATTTAGTTTATTAAGATTTTGTACCAGATTCGTTTATTAAGATTTAATTTGCAAATCCGGCCTTAATTAGTTGTTTGGCATTGAAATGAAGTCAAATGCTATCTTTATAGATATTCAGAGGGTAATGCTGTGGCAGGGAGGGTTGCAGGGAGGCTGGAGCCTATCCCAGTTGTCAGTGGACTATAGGCAGGGTACACCCTGGATAGGTCACCAGTCCTTCACAGGGCTGGGCATGACTATTGATGCTGAAATAGAGAAAGAGGTGATGGTGACCCCGTGGGACCAGTAGTGATAAGACAAAATAGAGCAACAGGAATAGCCAATAATACCAAGAGGGATAGACAGAACATCAGCAGATCTGCTTAAAATTATGCACACATTTAATTATATGAGAAACAAATCAAATATTGATGATGACAGGGCCCTCATAACTTGGTGCATGTTTAGGTGCAGTGCTGCTTGGGCATGCTGTCGTCGACGTGTTTCCTGCAATTGTGGGGCTGGCTAAAGCCCTGGATTCTAACTGCCTGTTCTACCAAAGAGCTACTTTTCAACTCCTGCAATCACTAGGTGGCATTGGAGAACAACCAGTAATTATCCAAAACGCTGATGTATACAATGTGTGGAAGCCACAATGAAAATTTAATTTATATTGGATGATATTTATGACCTACTGCTGATTGTCACCTAGTTACCACTAGGTGACACTATCAGTGTGACCTAATATTGGCACATAGATATCTCCAGACTCAGACTTTCATCAAGAAGGCGAAGTTTGGGGCAGATTGGACAATGAACATTTGAGATATAACAATTTCATATCTTGTGGTGAATGATCGAAAATTCATGTACTGTCACGGAGACACCCTTTAACGAAAAATCACAAGCTTCGCAATTTAGCATCAACATGTTCTTTAGATTGAGCTCAAAGATCATGTTGATCTGATTAAATCTCTTGGAGGAGTTTGTGAAAGTAAAAGCCAGAAAATGACAAGAATACCAGCAAAATTGAATCTTACATTCAAAATGGCTGACTACCTGTTGGGTTTAGGGTATGGCACAAAGAGACTTTTTTTTTTTTTTCTTTACGTCTTCGGACATTACATGAAATTCACACAGGTAGATGAAACTTAGCACCTGGGCTGATTCATTGAAATTTTGTAGGTGGTGCTCTGGAGCCATTTTGCCAAGTTTCATGACTTTTTAAGCTTTCCTAACCCCTCTGCAACAACTTCATATTTCATGGCAAATCCCCATGCTACCATCACCCACTGTTAAATGAAAACTTACAATTTTAAACAAAGTTTAATCAAACCCACTTTTGAGGTGAATACAGTCAATTTGTGATTAGAAGTACGTCAAAGTATGAAACATGAAATTTCCTGTTCCCACCAGGTGACACTTTGCTGTTGCCACAATGTGATGTCATTAAATACTGCCATACACATGCGTTCAGGGGTGGACACTTATCAAACATGAGAAGCTTGGGACAGACTTGACAATGTATGTGTGAATTACAGCAAATTAAAATTTCATGACGAATGAGGAATAAAATTCGCCATAGTGGGATGGACGCCCTTCAATGAAAACTCAAAAGCTTTATCATCACCAAGGTGTGTAGTTGAGAGTCACCAAATATGAAATTGATCACATTAAATCCCCAAAAAGTACAATGCTTGGAAGTCACAAAAATAGTGCCAAAATTGCCTATTAAATTAAAAATGGCAGACTTCCTTTGGCTTTAGAGCACATCTTTTTTGTACGTCTTGGTATGTTACGTATGGTAAATGGTAAATGGACTGATTCTTATATAGCGTATGTGTACCAAATTTCAAACATATACGTGAAACACAGCAGTGGGGCTCCTCTTTTGCAATTTTGTAGGGGGCATTAGAGAGCCATTTTGCCCTACCCATTTACGAGACCCAAATTTTCAGCACACCTTTTGCGTGTGCAAATTTTCACGAGTTTTCAAGTATGTTTAGGCCCTTAAATAAGCAATTCAGTTTTTGTAAATAATAATAATAAAAATAAGATACAACAGGGCCTTCGCACCGTAAGTGCTAGGGCCCTAATCTCATACATTAATATATATACTTATATATACGTTAATAATCAACTTCCATTGCTAATGAAATAATTCTATACACATATTTCGGTCGCAGCAGACTGATTGCTGCACTTGCACTTGCTGCCACCATACTACCTCAAGTATCTATGGTACCACAGAAAAACATATGATTTCTGAATTTTAGCTTCTTGTGACATCCTAAGCGTTGGTGTATCAATACACTTTTGTAATGTTTATGTAGGTTTGTGTGTATACTTTAAACATATCTGGCTTAGTGCCCTAAAGAATCTGTCAGTTTACTGATTGGTGGATCAGCACGTAATTACTGAACAACCACTGTGTAGTATATAAACCTGAAATCTGCTCTTGTACTACCATCACACTGCATAGATTTTTTATTCATATTAACATAAATTGAATAACTTTGAATTTGTTTTTGTGTTAGATAGGTGAAACAATTAGTTGGTTATTTCATAAAGGAATTATTATTCATTCTACGTTTGCTTCTTTAATTGGTTCCTTAAATGCTTTCTGTAGCACGTTGTTCTTCAACTCTACAGCCAGTAGCTTTCCACTGCTATTTCCAGATCCCAGCCTCTTATTCTTTAACATCATCTATCTCCTCCATCTCTCATTCATTCTCCTTCTATTTCCTTTGTGCTGTCTCCTTTCTGTCTACTCCATGCCTCTGGACCATAATAGCTGGATAATACCAATTCTTAAATGAAGCTCTCCACTTCTTGTTGCAACCCTACATGTAGCCAGTGTAAATCTTCATTAAGCAGGTTCTATCAAGGGCCAGCACCTTTACAAATTGAGGTCATTAACGTCAATAGGCTCTCTGCACTGCAGCTTCGGTGCACTAAATAATTGAATAGCTGCTGTGTAATTTTCGCCCTTTATAGTAGCACTGCTACTATCAATATATGGTCTTTTCAGCTCTAATGTGACCCTCAAGCTGTCTATGGGGACTGTAATTGAGGTATGTCCATTTTAGAGATATATGCATTAAACGATGTCAGATACAGTATTTTATCATAACAAATGACACTGAATGAAATGCAGTATGGATGTACTCATGGACTCACTATAAATGTACTCAAGTTTAAAGTTAGTCATGTATTTTAATGTCATTTAAAGATATGTTATTTGTAACAATTCACTGATGATTTTACATACATACAGCATGAGGAGATGATGACATGATACAATGATTCTGAGGCTGCAGAAGTAACAGTTATGGCTTCCTTGTTAAGGTAGGATAGTGACCTTTGAGCACCATTAATTTGGTGTTATCTTTTGTCTGTGTCAGAAAACAAAATGAGTTGAAAAATGAGAAAATGAGAAATGAGAAAAATGAGTCAAATGAGTCAAATCTAAAGGTGGAAAAGTATATGTTAGCAAAACTACAATCGCTAATTATTATCACAAATTATTTTTGTCTAGAAAATGATAAAGTATACAATGATCATCTGTAGCTCTATCTTGGCCCCTGGTTTTTTGCACAGGATTTAAATCTGTTATCTCCTTCTGTTGTCTCCTGAGCCAGCGTGACATTATTGTGAAATCCATCAGTGCTATTCTTCTCAGACCTGACGGAGCTCTTCTGGAGCTAGAGAGGCCATACGGCTTTTTTTGCTGGAAGAGTATGAAGCATGATCAAAGAGCTCTAGGAATTGGCCCTTAAAAATAAAAAAACCTTACCTGATTTAAATTTGGCCAATACCCTGTTCATAGTCTTCCCAGACTTGGCCAGACAACTTATGATTGCTTTTTCAGACTGCTCCCTGGTCCCATTTTGATCCCTTACATTGTTCCCTCTTTACCACAGTCAGCAAACTCATGCAGACAGCAAAAAACTTATCTTTCCAGCTGACCCAAATGACCCAAAAGTTTCCAAGCCTGAAGGCAGTACCTCATTTGAGTAGCAAAACTAAGAGCATGCTCCCCCCCTCAATATTCACAGTATGGTTCACTGTAAAACCCAGGGTGCAGTATTCTACTGTTATGCATATTCCACTGTGCTATCATATGCTGGCTCAGAGAATCTTTAAAACACAGGATTTTCAATGCTATATACAACATATAATCTTCACTCACCACCTGCCCCAATCATCAGATTTACCTTCTTCTTCTACTTCCCAAAAAATGAAAATCAAGTTAAAGGATCACCATTTTTGACATACTGGCAGCGATCCAGTATACACTGCAGAGCACAAGTACAAGGCGACATAACAGGCCTTCTGTGGCAACACAACAGATGCATGAGAAGATGATCTTGAAAAGGAAATTAGTCAAATTTATGACAGGTAATTGTTTTTATTTTTATGGACCAATTCCTGGAACCTTTTGATCACACCTCATAGTAGCATGGCTCCTGAACTTCTATGTGTTGTTTTGCAGGGGCCCCTCCAGAAGAAGCCTAACTTTTAAACTTTCTGTTTGGTTTGAGATGGACACATGTGGTATGTCTCTGTTAGTCTCTTCATTTAGTGGTGGAGCTGTTCTGTTGATCCCAGCAGGTCTGGCTGTCAACTCAGGTTAGATTTGTGCTGAATCAGATGGGAAAAATTAGTGTGCCAAACTCATTAGGCTCTGTACATAGCCAGAACCCAAAGTAAGCTCTAATGACTGTTGGTTAGGGACAAAGTCTTTGTTCTTCCATAGAAGGGGATCAGACGATTTTCCACAGTTTATTAGGAATCTAACTTTTATCTTGAATGAAACATGCGTGGCAGAGGTCAGATCATGCAAACATAGCCATACACATACACATGCACATACATTTGCACATACGCAATTTGTATGACATAAGCACACACAAGCTTATTTAAACAGATGTACACATGTATACTACAGAAATATACACAAAACATCTGCATGCACACATGCAAGTCACATATAGGCTAATGAACACACTTATAATTCAATTCAATTCAATTTTATTTATATAGCGCCAAATCACAACAAAAGTTGCCTCAAGGCAACAACATACAACAGTGCACTGATCAGCAGTATGAACGAGCGTAGTTACACTCGGATGTACATTCTTCGAAGGGGTAGGTAACTGTGACAACATCTGGGGTGTTCATTAGATAGGCGAAGAGGCATGAGTTTGTGCTTCCCCACTCTGACTGATTCAACTGCATCTGCTGCTGTTGTCAGCTTCAACACGTCTCTGTCACCACTGTGAGATAAGGGTCACACACCTCGCAGGAGTTGTTTAATGAATGGGGAACATTAATTTCTAGTACATTTACAGTGGAGTATGAGGAGGTACCCTGCTAATTATAGCTAATAGCCAACAACTGTTGATCTGTCATAATGTTCTGGGTGGATCTTATGCTTTTTTTTATATTATCTTTTCATTAACCATTGACCAATGCACAAAAAGCATTAATGAGACATGCATCATGCCCGATTTAACTATTAGCTTATTTCCATCTGCAGTCTCCACAGGTGCACACAATACAAACACTAAATGCTAACACTTAAATGCATCGCCATTTTATAATCACACAATTATCTGTACAAACATGAAAAGCTCTTATTGTGGAGAAGAATTATGAATTATCTAAATGAGAACGGCTTGAAATTTTCAAAATTTAAGATATTTTGTTAAACGGTACAGTGATGTGAGTTTGTCTGAACTGTCTGTTCTAGGAATGTCAGTATGTAGACACAAGTACTGGCATTCTAACAAACTATGACAGTAATCACGTACTAGAACTGAATAACACATACTGAACTGTCCTGAACATACTGTTATAACCCTGATAGATATAGTTGGGTCTAAAAGAGTGAGATCACTAGTCGAGATTATTCTGTTTTGCATCAATGTTGGATTTAAAAGAAAATGCCTCTTTAAGTAAAAAGTTACGTCTTTGAGAACAGACATTTGGAGACTGTTAGAATATCTTAGAATGTATTTGCTTTACTTTTACTTTAATGACAACAGCAGATGAGCTGCATGGACTTCACTAGCTTGGTCAAACTCATGTATTCCAGCATCTCAGCATGATCTCAAAATGTTTTAATTAACTCCTTGTGAAGTTTGGAATATTTGGCTAGTTTTCTCATACCTATTTAGTCTATTAGACCCCATTCCTACAAGACTGCTCAAAGAAGTCCTACCATTAATTGATGCTTCAATTTTAAATATGATCAGTCTATCTCTATTAATGGGCTACGTGCCACAGGCCTTTAAGATGTCAGTAATTAAACCATTACTTAAAAAGCCATCACTTGACCCAGCTGTCTTAGCTAATTATAGTCCAATTTCCAACCTTCCTTTTATATCAAAAATTCTTGAAAGAGTAGTTGTAAAACAGCTAACTGATCATCTGCAGAGGAATGGTTTATTTGAAGAGTTTCAGTCAGGTTTCAGAACTCATCACAGTACAGAAACAGCATTGGTGAAGGTTACAAATGATCTTCTTATGGCCTCTGACAGTGGACTCATCTCTGTGCTTGGCCTGCTAGACCTCAATGCAGCGTTTGATACTGTTGATCATAATATTCTATTACAGAGATTAGAG
>VUQS01032574.1:43699-54664 GCA_015108495.1 Heterochromis multidens | reverse complement strand
TCTGCCAATGCCAAACAGCTTATTCTGCTATTGACTCTTTTTTTGAGCTTCTGGTACCCCAGGTGCTGACAATCAGGTTCCTGATTAGCAGCACCAGTGAGAATGGACCCTGCTACAGCAGACAGTTGGTGTCTGCTCCAAGTATGCCACGTTTGACTGATCTGGATAGGGCAACTTCAAGCTGGTGTTCCGCAAAACCAAGTTGCAGCATTATTTGGAGTGAGCCATAGTACAGTCTCCAAATTTAAAGCCAAGTTCCATAAAACGGGGGATGTCAGAGACAGGCCGCGAAGTGGGCGTCGACATCGCCACAAGAAGAAGTGTCCTCACTGTCAGCACTTAGGAACCATAGGAGGAAGTCTTCTACAGATTTGCAGGATGATATGGCCGACGGCTCTCTACCCAGACAATCCAGAACAGATTGATATGCTGATTGCTGCACCAATAGGCTAACAGCTTTTGGTGGAGGCAGTATGACGGTATGGGGGGGCATCTCCTTCACTGGAAAAACAAGGCTCATTGGAAGTAATCTCAATCCAGAGAGATATCGAGATGAGATTCTGCAACCAGTGGCAATCCCATATCTCCACAGTCTGGGACCGAACTCTATCCTCCAAGATGACAATGCTGGCCCCCACAGAGCGGGGTTTATCAGAGACTACCTCCAGAATTTGGGAGTGGAGAGGATGGAATGGCAGTCCTGACCTCAACCCCATTGTGGGATGAGCTTGGGCATGTTGTTCGTGCCAAAGTGACCAACACAACCACATTGGGTGACTTGCGACAAATGATGGTTGAAGAATGGGATGCCATCCCATAGCAGTGTGTGACCAGCAGTGTCCAGAACACTGGCCACTGGTGGAGGTGCCAGGACGTTGTGGCTGTGTATGGTTTTTCCACATGCTACTGAAATGAATAAATTGTTAAATTGCCAATATCTTGTTTCTCTTGTTCCTCAATTATCCAATCCAATAAACAACACCAAACATGAGTCAATAAGCAGAATAATCTGTTTGGCATTGGCATGTGGGCTCAACCCACATGCTCAACTCTGCTGTTCAACCCACAAATACGTTTTCCTTACAAATGTGGCATCATTTAAAGGAAAATAAACAGGCTTTCCAACGGTATAAGATTTATTGCCAAGAAGCATTGTTACAACAAAGAAATAACCAACCAAACACAAATTTCCTTACACGCTGTGCTAAGTTTATATTTGCTCAAACAAAACTGTCTTTTTTCCTGTCAAACATCCTAAGGTGACATGCAGGCATTAAAGGCAATGAGCACGTAGGAAGTGGGACATCAGAGGCTAATGGAAAACAACGGAACTAATACACGTTGCAGCTACTGCATGGAGCCTGGATTACACCAGGTTCTTGGCACCTATTTGGCAACTTTTTACTTAAACCTTATCACCTACTTTTCAAGCAAGAGGGCCATAAAAATTGACTGCAGGCGTGAGCCACCTCTAGCTTTCTAGGTGTCACCAACAGGTAGCAATTAACAAACATTCTCATTAACATGGTGAATAGTCTTACCTTAAACCAAGCTCAGGGAATAATCTGTGTGGTAGACGCTGGGCATTTTTCAGGACGTACTTTTTGGACAACTCTCAGCTCCTCTCAGGTCTGCTTTGACTTGAAAACGCTGCGGGACAACAACATTTGACTTTTAGTGTTTCTTGACAGTTTGTGTCGTGTTAAACTCGTAAATTCCGGAAATGCGTCCCTCTTTGCCAAGACTTCAGGCGCACGGTGTGACGGTGTGTTTGGTGTCTCGTGCTGGAGTAGTCCACTAAACTGCTGACAGTGAAGGCGGTAAAACGAGAAAAATGCTTTCAGGTTCTTTTTATACATGACTAGTGCAAGTTATAAGTTAGCATAAAAATGGAAACATAATTTTATAAACAAATATATTAGTTATAGGTGCCCCAAGCAAATGGCCACCTTACTGAATGGTGAAATCCACATCTGTGGTATGGTGCATCTGTGGTTTAGGAATATAATACAAAACAAGTTTATAGTACATAATAAAAAGATCCTTCATTTCCAAACACACAGCACCGTAGTGTTTGGAAATGAACCAACCACGCAGACTGAACAAAAGCCAGCTCTAATTTGTAAGCCCACCAAGGCCATTCTTTAGAATTCGTCAAAAACAAACTGTAAAAAGACTTGTTGTTTTCATAATTTTATACGGTCGTTTGCACACTGAACATGTGGCAACAAACCAAAAAGTGCTGAGGATGCTTCACTGATCTCTCAAGGCACACTATGGATCTTTATGTTCAATGCAGAAAACCCAGACCTGATCATGATATGACAGAAATGTCAGCACTTAATATGCTCTCAGCTGGAGTTTAAGAAGAAAGCTGCGTGAAGCAGCCATTTCAGATCAAAATGATGCCTTTTATGATTTTGCTTATACTGCTACTGCTGGATGCTCATTTTAAGCATGGCCAAAATTGTAAAAAATGAGGGCACATGTGTACAAGTAATCCTGATAAACCAAAAGCTCAGGCTTCAGACTGCATTTTTGTTCCTATTCTTGGATGTGCCTGAGGTCACTGACTGCAGATATACTTAGCATGATCATGTCCGACTCATAGCTCTGGTTGTGAGCACAGAAGCTCCAACCACTTGCTGCTCGAACCTTCTGTTTGTTAGGGGCAGCCAGTCAGAAGCAACCTGGCTTTAAGAGACGGTAAAGAGGTGAACTCAGGAACTGCACCTAGGCCCAGTGTGAGATAATTTAGTATTATTTTGAACTGTAAATAATGCAAAGCCTCTATTACAGCCCAAGGCTAAAAATATGGAGCTGGAAACATATTATGAACACATTTTGTCCACTCTGAACATTGTTAACAGCTCAAATGGTTTAAATAGGTAATTTCTTTAGTAAGGATTAACTCTATGGGCACTTTTTTGAAAATCAGGATGAGCTCCATAACTACTTACTCGTCATAGGCCATTTAGGGCATTCCACAATGTCTTCAGCATTTCTGGGAGAAATTGCACAATTTCATTCTGTACAGAGCCGTGCTACAAAACACCTGCAAGCAAGGAGGCTCAGGTAACAACAGAGACCAAACCACTGATTGAGGCAACCCAGCTGATCTCCTGTGTGACTTGCACGTCGCTTTATGTGATAATCAGGATAAGCTGATGCCAGCTATCATAGTGCACCACTCAACAGACAACTAAATAGGCTATTCAACCAGAAAAATTTCACTTCCCATTGGAAATAAAGAAATTGTTGTTGAACAACTGATGTTATAACCAAGTATTGCTCATTTGAGACCAAAGCAGGTAGTTTTTACTGTCTGTACTTGTATATGAACTGCTCTTCCTTCATAAAGAATAAGGATATAATTTATTTTAGGAGTATTTAATATATTTAGGTGGTAATGTAATTTTTTTTTTTTATATCCATTAATAAATTTTCTCAACCACTTATGCAATTTAGAATCACAGGAGGGCTGGAGGAGGCTGGATGCTATCATCTGTGATAGCATGAGAGGTGGTGTACACCTTGGGCAGGTTACTAGTCTACCAAAGGGAAAACACATAGAAACAGTCATTCACACCTCTGGCCAGATTAGCATCACAAATTACCTAGCATGCATGTCTCTGGACTGTAGGACGAAGCTGGACTACCTGAACCCACACAGGCACAGGGAGAACATGCAAACTCAACACAGAAAGGCCCCAGGCCCCAGGTGGTTGATTCAAACTCAGGACCTTCTTGCGTTAGGTGACAGTACACCACCATGCTGTCTGCTTGTTTACACTTGAATGTTAATGCTTATACAGAGGCTGTTCCTAATTTTATGTATCCCGTTTTGCACCACTTCTTTCACAAGTTTTCAGAGAATTTTCACAGATTTTAGTTTGAGCTCTGTGCAAGAGAGCTTGAAAGCAAGCTGCCTGTCTCAGTGATTTAGGAGATTTGGGTTTGTGTTTGAAGCTGCTCTTCTAGAAGGATCAAGGCAGGGATTGGTTTGACATAAAACGCACAGCTGAGTCAGGAACCCTTTCAAACACGCAGCGAGCTGAGCATCTCTAGTGCATACACACACGCACCCAACACAAAATAAACTACACTCGTGTTGTTGCTGAGTCAAACACTATAAAGATATTAGAAGGCACATGTTTTGTAGAAAAAGGCAAACTTGCATTTTTAATGTTGCAGTGCAAGTTTCCCAAAAACTGAATACTTAACCTTAAAGATAATGTTATTTGACTGTGTATTTTTTCTGTCATTTTGTTTTGAATCTGACCTTAGGAGTTCTTCAGTGCTGCAGTCTTTCTATCAAAGACAAAGCCATTTTCCATTTTTCAAAAATATTTTATTTGATATTGATCCAGGTACAAGGAAATAAAAGAACATGGATTTATCTTACAGGACGTGGGAATGAAGCTGTAAAAGTTTCTTTTTTGATTCACTCTCTTCTTGGACATGCAAGTGAATACAGAAGGTGGTTTACAGGAAAAAAAAAAGGAGAATGTATTGTACTGTAGAAATGGCATTGGATCAGGGCGTCAACCTCACCCTTTACTGTACAGAAAGACTTCACCCAACAACTTTCTCTTTTTGTCATTTTTAATCCTCTTTTATAGCAAAAAAAGGCAACACACAGATAGGCTACAAAGAACCAACAATATTGAGAAAATGAACAAAAGAGAGGGAAAGCAGTTTCATCCTTCCAAAAAGATGTTTTCTCTATTCTCTTGACAAGCAAATCGTGAGCATTTTTACTCCTTGTGTTGAAAGGGTTTTAAGTTTCTTTAGTTTTGACATGAGAAGAGCAGTGCAGTGAACATGCAAGACGAAGAGTGACTCGGACGACTACTGACCCGGCACTTCACCGTGCTGTGAGCACAGTGTGCCTTTCATCTCCTTATGGCCTCGCTGCTCGGCTCTGACACCAAACTTTACAAGGAACAAAAAAACACATTTTATATCTCACGAATCTTTATGCATATTTCACAATATACTTTTATTATCATTTTAATAAATACAAAACGACACTGTGATTTAAAAGAAAACAATGAGTATTAAAGAGACACTAAAACGCATTAGACATTAGAAATATCAATCTTAATTTGGTATGTTCTTTTACTGACATCTTAAGGTGGATGAACCAGCACATTATACTCAAAGTCCACAGCAGAAAAGAAAAGAGGGGACGACAGAATCAGACATGAGGGGGATAAACTGTCAATGAAAATGGAATGGCATAATCAAGTGGAGATGCGTATGGATATATACACATATATACACATACATAAACACCACCAGAATGTAAAATAACCTGAGATACTCTTTGCACCTCATTTCCAGAACACTGGCCACTGGGTGGATGGTAAAGAAAAAACAAAATGACATGGCATGAAGACAACAGTACAACAGCATCTGATGGCCTTTAGTTTCCCACCCCCCCTTTATCAACATTAGCAGTACAAAAAAAGACAAAACAAACAGTCATTAAACCACAAAAATCCTGAACATTAATATTGAAAACATCATTGTTGTAAGCAGCGTTTTGGAGTCCATAAAAGGCATACAAAGAAACAAGCTTCTCATTAAAAAAAGGACAACCAAAAAAAATAAAAGAAGTTGTTTAAAAAGACAACAATTGAGAATCAGAGGCTGAGAAGTCGAAAGCGGCAGATGATAAGTGTGTGTGTGTTTTGTGGCAGTCAGGCAGACAGAAAGTGTTCTGCTCCACACTCGGGTTGCACACATGGAGGCAGTGAGACCTACCATTTAATATACAAGGCCTTTCTCCATTTTCACTCCACTCAAAGCTACAATGTAAATCATACACACATAATTTTTTTTCTTATTATTACTGACGCAAGACTGTGCTGATCTTGGCGTATTTGAGGCCAACCACCGCTTCTGTAGATTTCATTAATGAACAGCACCCAGCTGAACCCAGCAGGTCGGTGTGTTGTTTTCTTGGATCATACTGTACCCACTGACAACATCACAAACATGAAAGAGTAAGTGCTGTAAAAATTAAACAATTTCAAAAAATAGTAGGAACCAAAAGACAATAAAATGAAACAAAAAAAACATAAAAGATGTAAACAATTGCTGATGTTCCACTGATGATTTAGGAGTATCGTTACCACTAATAATAATAAATGCTCCTTTGCTTGTGTTTCCTACCTATTAAGGCCTTAGAAGAATCACAAATCTGTCTCTGTAAGTGCTCTGACCGGACTGCAGCATGCGGATAGATTTCAGTGACTCCTCCCTTTTAACCATTTTATTCTAAGTGTGCTGTTTCACTGAATAAGGAGCATAAAATCTGTGTAGCTAAATTATTTAGGCTGTAAAACCTAAAACAACAAAAAGATACAGAATTTGAAACGCTTGGAGACCCTTGTATTAGAATGGAGACAATGATTGGAAATGTTTCTATCATTTCAGGTTAATTAGGGATTAAATAACCAACTACAACAATACAGTATCCTTTCTGTACTTCTTGTGGCCTTCAGACCCTCAGGAACCTTCTGTGTCTGCCACCCAATTTGTCTCAACTGTGGAAATGGGCGCCTTATTTGTTGCTGTCTGTGAGCAAAGCATTACTCTTTAATATCTCTCTGTACATTAGCATATATTTTTCTTCTCTCTACTTTACAGTACAGAAACTCCTCTTCACATATTCTTCCGGTTCTTCATGTCAGCAGGAGCTATGTTTTTTGTGCTTATCACCAAAAATTGCAGTGCAAAAACAATAATTAATAATAATAATGATAATAATTAATGGTAGCTATCAACAAACAATGGATTATAAAACAATTATTTTATGGCACAACAGCCACTCATTTCACATATAATACAAATAACCAGATAAAACCCAACTGTTCCTGTATATGGAAATAAAAAGCTCAAACTGAATCAGGCTTGCATAGCAATGCAACAACAAGTTAAAGAATATATTTACAGGAAACAAAATTCCCTTTTCCCCAAGGGCAGTTACCAGAAAAATTTGTTCTCTTATAGATGTTTTGATTTTTTTTTTTTACTTGCCTTTTTCTAACAAAAAGAAAATTACAATAAGGTAGGAGGTGGAAAATATTTTCTTGAGGACAAAAAACATAGTGAGATGTACAGTATGTCTGTGTCTATACATCACATTTACAGTTCTGTGACACTGTTTTTCTCTGTTGTTCTCATTGCTGCACTCCTTCCCTCCGAGAACACACAGATAAGGACAAAGTTCACTACCCCGGCAAAGAGGGTGTCACTCTTCCAAAGACAGAACAGGTTTTCTCCAGTTTAAACTGCAGGCAGGTCACTCTGTGAGAAGTAAGCGGAATAAAAGAAAATATGAGGGTAGTAACAAAAAAAAAAAAATCTTTAAAAATTTGTAAATTGCATTTTATGTAAGGAACCTAATAAATATGTTAGGAGGCATTTTTGCCAGGAGTTGAAAGGAAACAACTGGACTGACTCTCTCCCAAGTTACAATAAGCGCCAGTACAATAAAAGCTAAGTTGAATCCATGCGCACACACATTGACAAGCTGTGCTTTTGCAGAAAATATATGCTGAAACAGCCAGACACACTTAGCACAGGAAGTGTCCACAAGTACTGGCAGGGTGGATAAACTGTTGTTTGGCAAGATGCAGCTATAGTAATTTTATGGTGAGCATTGTTGGACTACAAAACATGCCCTTTTTTTACTGCAGTATATGTACCGTGCCATATACCATAAAACACTGCTGTCAAACATCAAAGTTCTAAATTACTCACATAACTCTCCCGAGTACTGTCCTTGTCCGTTGGTCCCCAGGAATTCAGCATGCTCTGTGGCGGTCCACTGTTGTGGTTGTCGTGGACCCTCAGTTTTGCGTGGCCCTGTTGAGCCCTTGGAGGAGCCCGTGCCAGAACTGTGGCCACCAGGGGAGGGGAATGATGGTTTACTGTATGGCAGGCACCCATCTTCTAAAAAAACACACATAGGAACCAAAAGGCATACTTTAACTTTGAACTTTTATTACTGCAGTGTTACAGATCTTCCATCTGATGCATGAAGACAAAGAGCACTTTGCAACCACCACCCCACACTCCTGACATCTGCAGAGTGGCCGTGCCAACGAGCAATGCCAGGGTGTGCCACAGAGAGGACTCTCAGCTTCGCACATGGCCTTGCAGCCACCACCCTTATGAGGAGGGTAAATACAATAACAGAGGGACTACTGGCTGCTGTGGCACCCCCCGCTGCAGGGCAATATAACATTGACCCTCAGCAGTCTCCATCATTGCGTGAAATCTCATCAAACTGCTCCCCACTGCTCTGCTAATGACTGTAATAGAGCCTTCCCTGACCTCATTGGAGTCTACTGCAAATCAGTCAGTACACTGAAACATAAGGGAATTCACCTACAGTGTTTTTTGCAAAGATGCTGATTGTGACACCTGTCTTTGTCTCACAGTCTCAGATTGACTGTCTGAGAAACTCCTGGCACAAAGAGGCCAAGGAGCACAGCATGGAGAGCTCTAACGGTCACAAACAAACAGGCACGCGCGCACACACTTCAGATTAATGAACACACACACACAGATGGAGTGTAGAGAGGCTGCTGTTTGTGTGAGAAAAGAAAGCTGAAGCGATTAGAGTGCATTTCAGTTGCTGGGGCCTCCTGCCTTACTTGGAGTGGAGCAGGCTGGTACTGGCAACAGTTACAGGGGCATTACGGTGGCTGAGGGAGGGCTAAGGGGGGCATTCTGGAAACCAGACCAAGTGGTAGACAGTGCAATCTGTTCATGGGAGCCCAGTCTCAAAGCAGCATGACTAACTTCAACACAAGCACTTAGAGAAAAATCCCCCACCGCCAAGGCACAGCAGCAGCTAAACTCCTGTGTTATTGTTGTTTTCTGGCTATAATGAAAAGAATTATCTTTGTATTAAAATAAATAGTTTAGTCAATTACAAGAAATGTTCCACTTCCCTTCTGATATTTCATTTATTTTGAAAGGAATGGGTTTTTTTCTTGCTAATGAATGGTTTTATGTGAGTAAAATTATTTTATAGATTTTTTAGGTTGTGAGATGTTTTTTTTTTTAAAACAAATGAATCGAGTTAATTGTTTATGTGTAGTCTGGAGTGAACATAAAGTGATGGGATGTTGTGAACATTTTTTTAACAACAGCAACAAGACTCTGATGGTGATGTCAATACCTTCATGCATCTACACTCTATCACAAAGACTTCCAGTTGGCTATTACATTAGTTCATGAAACTTTAAAAAAAACTTTAAGACCTAATAATCAGATGGAAAGCCTCACCTGACTTTCATCCTAATGCTTAAAAAAAGCAATAGTAATAACCTGTTTTGTACAGTACTGCAATAATTATCTGTATGTTAGCCTTAGTGCATTAATGCCTGTTCCTGTTTCATGGCTAAATACTTTATGTTTCATCTGTACCTGTTTTGTGACCCCTGCGGACATCATCAGCTCGGTCTGCAGAGCCCAGCCTGTCTTGAACCTGGCGATGATGTTCCAGAGAAGTGCGCGTCTGTCTGTCAATAGAGCTCTTCACGTCTTCTGGCCCACACAGGGTTCCTGACATAGGCGGGCGCTCGAGGGAAGAAGCCTTCCTATCTGTTGGGGGTGCCATGCTGTTTATACTGCGGGCCCCCTGGATACGGCCCTGCCCCTGACAGGGAGGAGGCTCAGGTGGAGGAGGTAGGTCTGTGTCAACAGAAGCTCAAAGTAAATCAACTGAATACATGAGTTATGTACATATATACATTGCATATTACCATAAGTCCTTTATGTTTCTGAAACAACAACAGATATTTCACAAAACTTTCTACATAAACTTTTCAGTATATGTTTTCAGTTGCTTTCTCACCGTCTGCACCAGCATCTCTCCGGTGGGGTGTTGTCCCCTGACTTCGGGGTTTGCGTGTTGGCCTAGTGGCCCTCTGGTGGCCCAAGCTGTGTGTGCCAACTGTGCTGCCATCTGTTGAAAATGGACTGCTGGGCCGAGGCCTGTGGGACAAGCCTTTACCTGCATGAGGGATAAAGGACCACAGCCGACACTGAGACAGTGAAGTCGAAATAGTCATCAGGAAAACTATATGTTATCAATCAAGATCCAGCAAGCCTATTAGAAAAAAAGGTAAATGTTTTCATTAGAAGAGAGATCACTTTGGTAGAAGTCCTTTAAAGGTTGCAAGTATAGCATACCACTCAGATATTACACAATTAACCAAAGAAAGCAGAGACAGATGAGAGGTAAGTCAAAGTTAAGTATCAGGAGATACCCGCAATGTAGCCACAGAAAGCAGGTACCATGCACAACCTGGGCACAGCATCCACAAGCAGCAGAAAAGGAAATAGCAAGGAAGCATCATGGGAGAAAACATCAGCCAATGGATGACAGAGGAACAATTAGAACAGAAAAGAACAAAAAATTTGCCAGTGGTAGAAGGTCCAGTCCAGCAGTGGATATCTGGTCCCACACACCAACCTCTCTTGCTGAGGCTAGTGCCCTCAAGGCGATAGCCTGCCTTGTCTGCAGCAGCCACCAGGGCCTGGGCAAAGCTGCAGTGGGTAAAAATCGAGCCATCAGAGGAACTGCCCAGACTGGACCTATGGCTGGAGAAATTACGGTCATCCTCCGAGGCCGAGCCCCACCCATTCACCATGGATCCTGTGGAATACCACAGGTTACAGCACAGATGTTTGTGTGTGAGCATGTGAGTGTGTGTAAATGAATATTTATTTATCTGAAACACTCACACTGAAATCCCATGCTTATTCAGATTCAATGGCCATAACCTTTATGGATATATGATCCTACATTCTGAACATCTGTGCTTTGATTGGACATTTAGATGAATAAAGTTATTGAGTGATCTTATAAAAAAAGAAGCAATATGAACATTGTACACTTAAATGAATAAAATTTGCTGCAGGGCATTTCTGTTCTTG
>VUQS01032574.1:8243-43679 GCA_015108495.1 Heterochromis multidens | reverse complement strand
GTGTCTTGCTATCTTTGTGAGGACATCTCATTGACATAATGCTTTCGCTAGCTGCTTACCCTAACCATCAAAAATGAATGCCTAACCCTTAGCTTAAACCTAACCATAACCTAATTGTAACCCTGACACTAAAAGCACATTTTGAGCCTCAAAAATGCCTTTAACCTTGTGAGGACCGGCATAAAGGTCCCCACAATGATGAAATGTCCCCAAAAGTATAGTAGCATGCCAATTTTCAGTCCTCACAAAGATGTAAAGACAAGTACACACGCTCACATACACACACACACAAACGGGCATATTAACACACACCAGAATGTACACAGTGGAACAGCAGGACTGTCATCAACTTATTTTGCTCGTCTTTTGATAAAGAACAATGAGCGCACCTGTGCAGAGCAGAGTTAGCTACACGACTGCCTCAGGTGACATCTCACAAAACATTGTATTGAATCAAACACCTGGAGGTATGCACACAGATTTTTTTAAAGCCCTGTTTAAAAATGCAAAAGCATCACTGTCTAAAAATGTGCAGTAGTTTTAAGAAAACTACAGCTACTACAGGTTTAAACATCTATGCACATGGCACTTTAAAGATTTAAAAATGAAATAAATTATATGAGGGTTAATCAATATTCTGCTTAACAAGCTACAAACACTGGAACAAAACTGAGTATTTGACGGGATCAAAAGGGCACACATAAATAAAATGTGTATATATTGTCAGAGTTTTGGCTTATATGCTACTGTATTTCTTTATGCCTTGCTTTTTCTTCCTTCACATAAAAAGCTAGCCCAGCACTTTAAATATAAAAGCATCAGTCTGCCAATAAAAATATGCCATTTTGGCAAGCAAAAACATAGAGAACAGTCGGCTAATGTGACAGCTTTCAGTGGGACTGGTTTGGCAGACTTTGCTGAAGTGGCATAAACCCAAGCACTCAGCTCACACACTATCTTTCCCTCACACAGAGTGATGTGATTGGACAAACTGGTGTAACAAGAGAAGTGGGGAGATGTAAGGGTAAAGGTTGTTTAGAGAATGGTGGGGACAAAAGTTAGCAGCAGGATTCATTAAAGGGTCAGGATAATACAAAGAGTGGCACATTCTTGGCCAGGATTGCTGCACGTTGCAGGCTGTGATTCAAATGAACACAACTCACACATGAATCAGATACAGAGTGTGGTCTCTCAGATGGCACTTCCCTTTGCAACACAATAGATCACATTAACAATTGGACATAAAACTTGTTAATATCACTGTGGTTTATTTAACCAGACACACTGGGAAATCCCCTTCAAAGGGTTCTCCAACTTCCCCATCTGTGAGTCTCTTTGTCTATAACCAAATCTCTCAAAGAGACGGTAACTTAGTCACTGGTTGTGACTTTATGGAATTGCACATTCAACAGAAGAGATTGCAACATCTTTTCACTCCTATTGCAGGGAAATTCTCTCAGATTAATGGAAACTTCTATAAAATATAGGCTTGCATAAGGTAGAGTACCCCCTTACACAACCCATTTTTACAGAGCAAACTGAAATCGAAGGCAACTAGTTTGAGCCCTCCATCTTTCCTAGCCATTTTCTTTGAAATTCTTTTCTAAGAGTTTTTCACTAAGAAAGAAAGACAGCAATTCCACTGGGTCCAATCCTCCCACAAAGAATAGAGCAGATAATGAAGTATAGGCAGTGCCAGCCAAAGCACTGAAGCTTCCAAGTCCTTTCGGCTCAGCGAAGGAACACTGCCTCAGCAAATCACATCACAGAATGACTTTTCAGTTGCTCTAACTGCCACTTTCTACTGCAGAACCTCTGGAGCACTTCTATTCTCAGAAACAGCAATCCAATCAAACTGTGATCATTCTAACATAATTTGATAAAAATTCAATCTAGTTTTCCTTTTGCCCTAGAAATATAACTTTTTTTTGGCTCCAGACCAAGGTTTGGTCTACATATCTGCCATTTTATCACGTCTTGAACAAGAGCAATGGGCCAAACCGTGTTCTCTAAAAAACACTGGCTGACACCCTCTATGTTCCATGCACTGATAGACCAAGACCAGTAAACGTTAGATGGTTGGGGGGCAGTAAAACCCAGGCTAGCTCCCTCCTGCCACTAAAACTGATTTATACTGAAGGGAACCCTAATCTGCATGTCGTTAAGTAGGAAAATCATTCCCCCTGATGAGCAGGCATCTCTACCTGCCACCAGGAGATCTGACCCCACACCTCACAAACCTGGCAAGGCTTTATGGGTGAGTAATCGCCCAGAACAGCCAAGCTTTCAAGTCATTGTAGGCATAACAGCTTCACTGCTACCACATCTTAGCTGTGCATGACCTATATAAAGCCAAGTAATACCTATGTGTTCACCTCATCTCTGTAGCTCGTGCAAGCAATAGCTCTGCAATACCACCACAACATGAGGAGTTACATTTATCAGCTAAAAATAAGTTGCCTTAACTCAGAGCATGGAATAACACATTGGAAAACCTGTGCAGACAGTCTGCTGGTGAAAAATGGCCCCTGAGGAGGATGCTTTTTTTTTTCTGGGACATCACTGAAAAGTTTGATTTACTGGCCTTTGGTGTAACATTATGAAAACAGACCTATTTCCATATTATTAAAACAATGACAAATCCATCAAGCAACGCTTGACAGGAATCTCACTCCTACCCCTCCCCTGTTTGTATAGCCTTAAAATGGTGGCTACAATAAATCTCAGCAGTTTCCCCTCTTTTCCCTCTCTTTCTCCTGCTAACCCTGGAGCTGGGGCCGTGTCTGTGTTGTCAAACGATGGGATGAGAGGCAGACTTACAGAGAGATAAAAAGAAATAGTGCTGTCTTCAGAGTAATACAGTGGAGGAGAGATGCAGCAGATTAGGGCCCCGTTGCCGCTTTATATTCCTCTAAATACATCAGCAGCAGCATGTGTCAGTGCTACCAAAACCACTGTTCCATCATCCCCTGGAAAACCACTCTTTAATGTTTCTACTGACAGGGTAGGCCAATGTACAGCACTGTTTGTCCTCTTATTTCTGAGCTTTTTCTCTCAGATAGCCCAGCTCCTTCTATTTTCTACTCTCTTCCTTATTTTGACCAACCACAAATGTCTCAATATAGACTTTATTTTTCAATATTTACACACATAACCCGAGGGATGCACAGTGTCACACTAAACAAAAATTTTCTACAAACCTGTTCCCCATATGTCACTTTTATCATAAATATTTTTGCAGTTTTACCCTTTATATTGCAGATGGACAGTCAGGTCTGGTCAGCATTAGAGAAGCAATTCAGAACCCAGCTCTGCCACTGCAATGTCATGCCCTTCATATGTCCCCCTAACAGACGGCTGTAAAAGTTTTCAGTGAGTTGTAAAAATGGAAATGGTGCCTCTAGTCTGGAATGGAATATGCCGCACGTGAAATTTATTTCAAATCTCCTCGGGAAGATATGGTTGGCTCTGGCTCTGGAGCTGTATGCGAGTTAAATCACAGTCATTCTCCCCTACCCTCTCTCTCCTCTTAATTTCCCTCTCACTATCCTGTTTAAAATTCATGGACTTTCTTATCTGTTTTTTTAAAAATGATAATTGTAATTCCCCAGAGACTGCCAAAGGTGCTTAAAAAACTTGATTGATGGCCAAAAATTAACACAATAAAGTCATGAAGAACGTGCTATGAACAACAATCCATTTACCATTAAACAAGATGTAACAAGATGCAAGAGTTGAATACATTTTACCCATTTATAGGGATTAGAACAAAACATAAATAAATCACATTCACTGATAAATTAAAATAAATGATACTGTGGTTAACAATATTAGGTTAAAGCCCCAACAGCTCCAGATATGTATCCAGCAGCCTTACCTGTTAAAGAGCTGTCCAGGTTGTCCATGCTAGACCCTGGCGTGTGCTCAATTCCACGGGGATGCCTGGCTCCATAGCCTTCATCCTCCTCCTCCTCTTCCTCCTCCTCCTCTTCATCATCAGGCAGGTCAGTCTCCAGGTCGGAAACCATTGTGCTCGACACGTAGCCCACTGGAGGAGCTGGAGCCTGGGGAGGAAGAGAGCCTCCCTGCATGTGCCTGGCAAGAAAAAAAATACTCCATATAATCCGATATCAGAGAATGTGGAGTGATGATTACTATAGAAAGTATAAAGGGAATATTAAGTGGTTGCTTTGGAAAGATGGTTTCAAGGGTGCATGTGGAAATGTAGAGCTAACTACAGAGACCTGTGTCATGTGGACTACTGAATAAATATGGACAATTTCACTAATTCCACAGTGCAGCTTGTATGCTAACACAATGACCTACTAATTGCTGCTGTGGATGGTACAAAGGCACGCTCTCCAGGCCTGTCGACACATGGCTGTCACCTCAGTGGCAGCCTGCTCTGCTGACAGCCACGTTTGTTAGAGGAGTGCAAAGTCTTTGACGCGGTTTGCAGTGGGAATTGGTTGTAATTACTGGCCCTCTGGTGTTGTCAGAGATGCTCTCTAACCAACATAGTCATTACTGGGTAACATGACATCTCCTTCCTGACAAGGCTTCCCTGCTCCCCCACTACCACCCACTTCACTATTATGAATGAATGCCAGTCTCTCATTCTCTTTGCGTTGCTGACAGAATGAAGCATGGCCTTCATCTGACTTGCATGAGCACAACAACAATGGAATGTACCGTACGGGTGTAGGGGGAGTAAACAACCGTGGGCAAGAAATTGTGTCTCTTAGAGTGAGCAAAATACAGTAGTCGCCTAAGTGGTAGCATGGGCCCATTAAAATGGAATGATTAATGGGTTTATCTCCACTGCATACATAGTTGACATGAGGAATACTGCAGGAACAAAATAAATCCTGGAAGCAATAAACAGGAACAGAATGTACAGTAAGCACTGTAAAATAACAACAATGCATATACAACTACAACAATATATCTGTCTAGATAGACAGATAGATAGAACTGCAGCATATAATTTAAATATTTATAATGCTTTTTAATGCTGCTGTGTTTACCATGTTTGTTTTGCCATGTCCAGTTGGTACGCTCTGGTCAGCTCATCCAAATGGGCCTGGAGCATGGGCTGCATCTCATCTCGAGGAGAGGGGGTCAGCGTGGCTGTGGACTGCTGTCCAAAGGACACAGCAGCAGGGGAAGAGGCAACCCCTCGGATAGGTGGGGTGGGAACCCTCTCCTCTTCTTCCTCCAGTTCATCTTCCATGCCCTGGTGAAGATATGTCTGCACAGGCATGGGCGGTCCCCAACCATCGCTCTCGTACCTGCGGGAAAATACATGTTTACCCCACAAATGTAGTTAAGATTAAGTTTAGTCTGAGCAAGGGCTATAAGCAATTATTTTTGTTACTGATTACTATCGACTTCTTTCTACTGTTTATTATTTTCTCAATTATCAATCATTGAGTTTATCTGAAAATGCCAGACGCATTTGACAGACTGCAAAATAAGGAAAGCTTGGACATATATGCTTAAAACATGATTCAAATAAATACTTTTTTTTAAAACAGCAACTGACAATTTTTAGTCTAATAGACTAATGACCCTTCATTAGTTGTTTTGGCATTCATCAGCTATATTTAAAGAACAGCAGTCCCCACAACCAAAAATGATAACCTACTAATTTAATTTAACACAGCTCACTGAGTTTAAAGCTATGCATATTTTATAGAAATTAAACTGGAAAGTATATATGGACAGAAACACAAATGAAATTACTGCAGATGTGTGATATTGTCAGTGTCTACAAGTAAAGAAGGACAGGAAAAGTAGACAGCGTAAAAGAATAAATATGCCAAAAGAAACTCCTATACACTAATACAGTTCTGTGACCTTGTCCAACTTTCATTGGACAGCAATTTGTTATACAACAGTCCTGATTAGAATTACAGTTGGTGTCAAGCTTCACTTCCTTATAGTTGTGCTTATACATGCTGAAATAATACTAGCCATAAAGAAGGTGTTCATTAAAGAAATTTGTCAGTGCACACTCCATAGGACATAACTGTTTTAATCTGCTGCCATTAAGAGCAGCCCCAGATTTACAGTGCATGATACTCTTCATTTGCCAGATAGCCTATTAAAGCAGACGACTCTCCCCGATTGGAAATGGGAGTAAGAGGACATAGTGCCAACTGGACCAAAGTGAGACACTCTCACAATCACTTACACAAGTTACGGTTACTTCATACCTAAAGTACAGTGATGATTTACTGTATTTACTACACTAAATCCATTTCCATCCATTTTCTTAAATACTTATCAGGTAAATTCTCATATCCACCCCTACAGCCAAGGTAGAATCACCAATTAACCTAACAACTATGTCCCTGAACTGTGGCAGGAAGCTGGAGTTGAGAGGAAAGTAACGCAGACACAGGGCAATATGCAAACTCCACGGAGAAGGGCTGTGAGGCAACAGTGCTAACCACTGCACCACCACACTAAATGAAAATTAAACAGAAAATATCAGATGACTGTTACTGCATTAATCATTTATAAGAATTCAGCTTTTTATATCAACTTCAGCCTCAGTGTGTGGATAACATAAATCTATGCTCTATCCCCCTCTCGCTTTTCTCTTTATAAAACAGTACTATTAGTTTTTTTTTCCACTATGGAATTCATCAAATAAATTAAACCAAAACCATCCGTATGTCTACAAACTCACAGAGACAGCACAGACATGTTTTATTTTCATTCCTTTTTCATTTATCTTATGGATTGAAGAACGGGTCAGCAGATAGTTTGATTGGCACCCATCTGTATGAGTTTTTGTGCAAGAGCCTGTGCAAGAGCCTGTGCAAAAGAGCATGTGAGCGTAACTGGCTGCCTGTGGAGACTACATGCACATCGATCCTTTACTTCTCACCAGATGTACAGTACTATAGATATTACTTGCAGAGAAATCAAAGCTATTCACACCAGCAAGCACTGTGTTGTTAATTCTCATAAAAACAGACGTGATCTTCTACTCTTTAGGTATCAAGAGGAAGAAACATACGGACATACGGACCAGTCTTAAACTCTGTGAAGTACAGTCAGAAGACATTAATGCAAAGCGATTGCATAAATTGCATAATCTCATTTACAACCAGATTTAGTGTGTGGCTTATATAAGAATTTGTTAGAATCATGTATATTGCTTTGCTTTCCGTGATCATTTGTTTTCTATTGCTATTTTTCCTTTGTGTGTAGCTAGCTGCCCACAAAAACACAAAATATTATTTGGAACGTAAGTCTTTATTTTTCTCCCTTTTGTTCTTGCATATGTATTCATCCTTGTTCTCTTCAATATCAAAATTGCTAGATAAAATGTTTCTGCATATGGCTTCTTAGCCTCCTGAATCCTTTGTACAAGCCTGAACTTGGCTACAAAAGTGGACACAATATTTCAAACAACTTAACAGTATGATTTATATTTGAGCCCAGTTTTAAAAAAATAAATTAAATAAAAGCTGTAAAACTCTTAATTGTCTGGATAAGCAGGATTACAAGAATAAAATAGACCAAGATGTATTACATTTGGTTTCTCCAAAAACAGGAGGTTGAGTTTAAAATGGGAGGTGATCCAGAAAACAATATAATTGGGTTAAATGACCTGTAAATGTTAATGAGAAATACACAAAAATCTCAAAAGGAGAGCAGTTTGAGACAACTTCCAAAATTCAGTATCTGATCATCTGCTTAAAATAAAACTTATTATTCATCTTCTACTGAAAACTGAGATGCAAAGTGTGTATGTTGTTTCTATGTGTTCAAATGTGTTTTATCGTCTGTTCACGATGGAATAATTTGTCTGTATTTATCTATATTAGCAGACATACCCTCCCCCGTCGTGGTGTTCATTGGGATAATGGTCCATCTCAGTACCAGGGAGAGGGTGAACAGGAGGAGGGGGCAGGGGAACATTGGCCCAGTTGGACCCATTGCCTTTACTAGGTTTAGAGCCAGCCTTTGTTTTCTTCTTCTTTCCTCCCTTTCCACCTAGAAAAGACGAGACACAGTATGAAACTGTATGAAAATTACATTGTATATGAAAATCAATTAAAAACTAATAAACAAGTAGGACAGCACTGCAAACTACTTTAGATGCTTTTGCCATGTGACAAATGTGTACTATAAAGAAACCCAAATTATTCCAAACACACTACTTAGTTTACAAATCCATTTGGACTCAGTTTCAACACAGCCTTGGAAAGTCGTACACATTTTCAAACACAACATTTCAATGGGCTGCTGCCTATCAGCGCTTCCATAGAAAACCTCAAGGTTGCCTGATGAAAAGCATGCTTTCATTGATTGATTAGCTGAAAAGCCTCAAATCTCCATAGAAACAGAAGAGAACAGCAGTAAACGAGACTGAGGCAGACCTTTCTGCTCCACCCATCCCTCAGTGTCCCCTTTCACACCGGGCATTGGGTTCCACAATGAAATATCTCACTTCACAGCATCATCATAATGAATGGCTTGTGTAGTGTCGATGTGTCCCTAATGGAATTCACTGAGAGTCTATTACTACTTTCATTTCTTTTATTACACCGGAGAGCCGCTAACCCCATCTATTTCCACTCATATCCCTCCAACACCAGATTCTACCCGGTCCCATCCATCTTTATAAATCTGCCAGCCAGGTCAATACCGAGTTTTATATGATTTGGTCACCGTGGAAGAAACCTTTTTTTCTTTAAAAGACATTTGACTTCAAACCCAAACACATGAAGTTTCTTTGACTTTGAATCTTAAAAACAAAACCACCAAAATTATATTCTGGAAAAACAAGACAAAAAAAATTCCTGTTTTTTTTTTTTTTTTAATGGCTATTTGAATATTCTTTTTTATATCTAGCTTCTGTAATAATTATTTACTTCCTGGTTTCTGTAGCAATGTGATGTATCTTACATCTGCTACTTCATTAGGTACAATTCAACAGCTCTGTCATAAATCCTACTTTTTCAGGTTCTGTAGCCACTGATTAAGAAACATGATGATGCCACTTATATTGAGATTATAGCAGGTGTTGAACTGCATTATACTGTATTTAAAGGTATTCTGTATATTTACCCCCATCATGCATGTTAAAGGTGTTTTCTCAATGGCTAGAACATCTTAAGATCCATGATATAAAATTATGCTTCATGATATTTTGTACTTTGTACATTTTACTTTGTGCTACAGTAAAATGGACACTGTTTAAAAAAATATAATTAAAATATACCTAATCCTAATAGTCACAGTAAATATGCTTTTTTTAACATTATTGGCAATTAGTAGAGCTTTGCTTTATTCTGACAAAAGAACACTTAAATGTTTGTTCATCTGAAGGTTCACCACAGATACGTCCAAGTTTTACAACCCTGTAGCAGACAAATAATATGTGGGAAATAATATGATTTATTGTATATAGTATTCGGATGTTAGATTATGCATATTGAAGGGACAGGGCCCTTCTGTGCACTTTTTGGATTTTTAAATCCAATTTATGGCAGGCTGAATTTTCTTTCTATAAGTAAACACCTTGCCTCTCAATCCAGAAAATAACCTCAGCCTGACATCACCAGCCTCCCAGACTAGTGAAAGCCATTTTTGGGAATCTCTGCTAAATGCATTTGTTTTTGTCATCTGTTGGTTAGCCTTTGCTGCCAAAGGCCTGTAATCACTTTTTCCACTGCCCCAAAAAGCTGCCAATATGGCATCTTATGCAATGTAACATCATACATGCTAATGTAATTTAATGAACTAACTTGGCTCAGGCATGGTAAAAAAATATATTATCGTCATCAAAAGATATGTACAGAATCAATGGAGTACATCTCAATCATCTCTTTTCATGAAAACCAGACAGTAGGAAAATCAGAACCACTGTACAGTTTGTTTTGAGTCCCAAAAATATAGATTCTGCTTTCATTAAGACTTACCTGAAAGAATGACAAAAACACTTTAAAGAAAAATGAGCATGGTAAAAATTAAATAAATAAATAAATACTTGCACTGAAGAGAAAAAAAGGAGAATATAGAAGAGGTGTCAGAATAAGATTAATAAAGAATGGAAGTAATAAAAGAAACAACTGTAAGCCCAAGGCAGGTGGCACCACAGTGTAAGTATAGTCTGAAAGTAATTGGGTTTCCTAATCGCACCTCTGGGCGACGCTTGACTTTTACCAATAAATGGTGAGCTGACGTGATTGTTCAGTCATCCTTAGTCCCTCTACACAAGACCAGCCATCAATATTGTAAATGAGCCTCTTCCAGGGAAGGATGGTCTGGCACTGGAATTGCAACAGCTCAACCCAAATATGAAAAATATAGAGAGAAGCTGTGGCTAGGAGCTATACAAGAATTACACAGCGCACTCATCTCCTCTGACAAAACTGGGCCTCTCTTCAAAGGGGAAGTGATACTAAATATAGATTCAGCTTTGGGTATTTATACCCAGGGTTTGGGCACTCCTATTCTATAACTGTAGGGCTGCATAGCCTTGAGCTTGCTTTGTTTTCATTGGGTGCCTCAGTGCTGAGGGGGAAAGCCACAGAGAGACTCAAGAAAGACTATACAGCCAAATACAACTTATGAGTGGGAAAATATATAACTCAAAGTTTTGTATCATCATATTTAGTTTGGGTTAAAAAGAAATAAAGACAACGTGTTACATAATGAATGGAGATGCAACAATAGAGAGAGTTCAGGAGCACAACAGGTAACACACAACCATGGACTTCACATAATCACAGACTTTGCAGCTTCACAGGCTGGGTGAGAGTGTAGGGAGAGAACAAGGTGTCTTTGGGGTCTCTAACTACTACAGAAAACACCAGTTACCTCCTCTCCCCTACACTAAGAAAGGTTTTAATGAGCAGCTTCATGTCCCCGTGGAGATCCATGCTGTCATGAAAGCTGCTCTATTTCTGTTTCTTTTTATCCCGCTCTCTCCTCCTTCAGACCTGACATTCATTATTCCTTCTATGTCCTTAGAGGGAGAGCAAAGCACAGAAACTCCAGCTCCCCCCTCCCCTCATATGCTGAGTTTACTTTGGTTGAAGTCTGAATCAAAGCTTAGTGCTTGTGCTGATTCAAATTCCCATCACTGTTGTAAGTTTCACTACACAGAATATCTGTTATTGATTAATTTACTTTTAAAGCATCATCAATACGAGTAACAATGATTATTTTACTGTACATTATATTGTGTATACACTAGACAATGTGATTTTGGCATAGACTTCTATTTAAGTATAAATGAAAGATCATTAGGCAAGGAGAATTCTTAAAATCTTTTGTATTAAATAATCCACAAATCATAAGCCTCTATAGTCTTTCTTTTGACTTAATTCATAATGCTTTTAAGAAATGCATAGTCAAACATTTTGGAACATACTTGTATTCATTTCTTGGCATCAGATAGATGTAGAAATGATCTGGAAATCTGTCTGCTATTGTCTTAAGACTTAACCTCTGGGGGTTCAATATGATCTTCTGGGGCTTCAAGTGCAGCTAGCGGATATCTGGGTCAAGCCTTCCTGTTCCAAGTGCTGAGAATTGTTTACTAATTTAGATAAACTTTAAAAAGCTGATAAAAAAATATTTACATAACAGCTGATGGTTTAAGATTGCATTCTGGTGAATGCATTCCCTCTTTTTTGTTTTTTTTGCTTTCCTCCTTAAATGAGGAAGTATTGGTCATTACTACTCAGAATGCAAACAGAATTCAAGTGGAAACCAGAAAGCTTCTGGTATCAAAAGGCTTGCCCCTTGCCCACAGATTCATATTAATATGCAAACATTTGCTGAGATTAGGTAAACAGATTATCTAAATCTGTCTACCATAACTGTAAACTAATCCAGGAGACATTAGCTTACCTAGTGTAAAGACAGCTCTGCGTATATCTGAAAATCTGCCTGTCAGCACCTTGAAAGTTAATTGTTTGACACACATGTGGTTTATTTAATAAGTAGAAAAACTAAAAAATAACAAAAAGTTGTGGTTTTATGCATGACTATGTGCTAGGTGGATCATATTACTTTTGCATCAATCTTCTTATCTACATCTTGGCAAGAATGCCAGTAGGTATGTTTTCCAAAATGATTCCAAACTATTGCTTTAAAGCATATTTGTAAACTCTATTTTTACTGTAAGCAGAAATGTATGTATTTAATGATTTATTTTCATCTTATGAAATTATACTACTATGTGCCAAGCTCAAACAGGGACTTCAGTCACCTGTGTTTCTATAGGAGGAATTTGCCTGTAAGGCATGACCACTTCACATCCTTCTCTTCAGCCCACAGTATGCCTAAGCATTGAATTAGAGACCAGTTAAAGCAGTGGCTTGTAACTAGATAAAAGAGGAGAGTGGAAGAGAGACAGGCAGAGGGATGCCCTGGTGTCCTATAAATGACATTGTAATTCTCTGAACATGGGTTTTAGTGTAGTCGGCCACCATTAGGGGAAGAGGGAAAAAGGGAGGTATTTTTGCCACTTTACCCAGCCAAGCATCTCTAATGGTGTCTGTGTGTGTATATAGTCCACTCTGTCTGAAAGACTCCCTCTGCCCCTACTCCCGTCTGCTCACTCACACAGTGAGAGACAAAGCCTTCCCAAAGACCGGCAGTAATGGCATGAACCCAGCCTTAGCACTTGCAGTCATAATTTGTCAGAAGAATACATTTTTTCTTTTGACTTAAATTTTCTATTTCCTTATGCTCTAAAAGACTTTCAACCCATATCCTTGTTCACCACATCTCTACATTCAGCAGTAGCTGCACTCAGAACCCCATATAACTACAAAAATAACACCATACCATTCATATGTGATCAACTAGAAGCAGGGAGAGCTGCGTGAGCAAAGCATCTCTGGTGATGGTGAGGGAATTGTGTTAATAAAAAATGTTTTTGATATCAAGTTTGTACATGCAAATAACAGATCAATAAAGCAATTAAGACATCAGTCAATCACAAAGTTGGCTGGGGAGCAGAGTGTCCCGGTCTGCTTAATTCTCTGCCGTGTAAACCAACCTGAGAGACTGCCGCTTCGCTCTGAGCTGTTGTGAGAGCTGGTGGTGCTGAAATCTTGTGATTGGTTGTGTGGTATTCTATTAGACAATCCTTCGGCCAATCGGTAGTCAGGAATGAAAAGGAGGGCTACAGTGGGGGTTAAAGGGCAAAAATCACAGTGGCATCAGGTGATTGGCAGTTAGCACAAGCACATGCAAACATGCAGTTAGAGCATCAAGCAAGCAGGATAAAATCAAGATTCATATGTTCAAAAAGCTGAATTATAACATTTTATTCACTTTCTGATTTGTATGCAACAGACAAACCATTTACTGGACAAATTTGATTTGTTGTTGATTTGCAAAACATGAAGCTAAGCTTTCAAAATACACCTCTCAATTCATAAAAGGGGATAAATGACTCAGTGGGAGAGATTTTATTTCAGTATTTGTCCTGCTTCAGAGAGGTATAATCATACATAATCATGTTTGATCATACTTCTTGAAATAATTCTAGGGAGAATTACAAAACATTTCTAAAGATTCACTGCAATGTGTAAAAACTATAATTAAACTATTTTAGACTGTTGAAAAATCACCACATCATAAATATGTATTAGAATAAAGCTGAAGAATATTCATTCCATCTAAACTATGAAACTCCATTCAGCCTTGAAAAATCCTGCATCAAATCCAAGTAATTAATTTGGATTATTTTCTTAAATATTAGTCAAGCTAAAATGGATTGGCAATTACTTTGAAACTGAAGGAGGTGCGGTACCGTCATGAAAACTCAGCAGGGAAATGGATGGATCACTTAAGTGTAGTACTCCTTTGTGAGATGTTTATTCAGCCTTGGAGAGAAACCAAGATGATGTCTGCTGGGGTAGAAACTGCTCTTTTTAAGACAACCTCTTCCCACCACAGTGGCGCAACAAAGACCTCTGAGACTTTTGAGGGAAAAGTTTAAATACCAACAGGCTGTCTTGTTACAACTGTAAACCTGTGGCTTGTAATCTGGCTTTCTGTTTAATGTCACGGGAACAATGGCTCTGGTTGACATATTATCATACTCTATAAAAAAATCTTGGTGAGCCTCCCACACACACACAAGAGCAATGATATTCCCATGGACTGCATTTACTTTCGCAACTTACTGTTGTTGCAGGAGTTTTTGTCGGGCAGGGAGTAGCCCAGGTTGGCCATCTCCTGCTTGGCCTGCAGCGAGGCCTTCCACTGGGCCTCAGGCAGGTCCACGGCCAGCTCATGGATGCTGCTGGAGTGGAGAATCTGAGTGGTGGCATAGGGAGTGGCCTGGGATGTTTGGCCAGGGCTGTTGTAGTTGGTTTTTGTGGTGAAGTCTATACTGCTGTAGATGGCTCCATCCGAGAGCATGGTGCCTGTCTTATCCCCTTGTCCAGTGGGGAGATCTGGGAAAGAAGAGTACGGAGAGATTACATGAAAAGCTTCCTTTTAAAAATGCCCACCTCACCTGTAGCCCTGCAGTACTGACAAAATAAAATGAAAAAACAAAAATGTTGAAATAACTTTTGTATATCTGGCCTTCAGTTGCACATTTTAAATAATCAATTTGTTGAAAATAAATTCTAGCATTACGACATTCCTGTTCTCCTTCCACATATCCTCTAGATATCTCGCTAACTCCCCTCTCTGTTCCTACACATTAGGGATAATGTTGCTGCTTTGCATGTGTGTGTACTAACAGAGTCAAAGAGTGAGAGTTAGGAAGAGAGCAGGCAGCCTTTCTCCGTAGTGCATGGTTTGCATGCCCAGTGAAGGGGAGATGATGTAAAGCCATGGCGGAAGTGTCCGCATCTGCGCCAGTCAAGCTGTGCCTGTCCTTCACGACTGGCTGCTCAAGACCATCCTTTCAAACACCCATCCACCCCCTGCTCTTCTGCCCGTCTCTCCTCTCTCATTCTCTTGCTCTGAGGTATGGGCTATGACACTAGACTGGACTATTTGCCATCGATCAGCCTGGTGACAGTGAAGTCCCTGCTGTTAATGCTGTAGCTGTCCTCTGGTGTGATAAATATATATCCAGGCACAAATGTAATGTGCGTGCATGTATACATCCTGAATGCATACATGTACATTATGGAAAGAAGGTAGAACAGTCATCTTTCATCTCTTATGATCTCTTCTCAAAGCAAGTGGGAAAGCACCAGGGCACTCACCTCCTCGACCAAAGTTACTCAGGTCATTTGGTCCCCCGGAGCTGCTGTTGACAGGCAGGCTGGTTGCTGGCCAAGAGTCTGCTAACCAGGGGTAGCCTGGATCACTGGCATTTAGCAGGCCTGGACGACTAAGCAGAAACAAAGGATCAAACAACAGATTAGACACAGGCTATAAAACTATATTACTACAAAAGGTTTTTTGCTTTGTTTTGATTTTTTTTTCCATACAAGATTATCCCCAATTATATATTATGCCCGGTTTAATTCTGCATTATGTTACTAGAAGACAAAAAACATGACAGCAATCAACAGCAAGAAAATGTGAAGACATCAAAAAAATTAAAAAACATGTTTAAATGTTATTGTGCACAAGCATGTGTGTTTGTGTGAGATAAGCTTTCCATAAACCTCTGAAGCTGATGAAACAAGCCTTCAGTATGAGGGGAAACACTATATAGATACATTTCTTCTCCCGCAAAGTTGGAATTCCTCCAGGCCCTTTAATTTCTGTTCCTGCTGAGTCTTTGTCACATTTTCTGAGTTATTAATGCAAAAGCACACTGTAGGCACGCTAATGCATGCATTTGCTCTCTGCATAAAAGTGTAGCAGTACACGCTGACACCCACATGTATATGTTTCCTTATTCATTAATATCTTGCCCCTTCTGCTGTGTTTTCCCATCAGCCCCTTGTGGTGACATCCAGACAGTCTAAATCTTATTTGATGGGGAGTCAGACTTCGGCCCTGGAATCGGCTTGTGGGATGTCTGCATATGGGAGAGGGCAGTTCCATTTAACAGGTGTTGTGTCCCTCTTGAGGGGGTGAGAGCTATAAAAGCAGTCATCAAGACTTTAACCTGTCATGGGTGACTGCTGGGAGGCCATTAGGGCCACTTTACTGTACAATCACGTCTAAGGCTCGTTACCATGAGTAACACAGATGGAGTAAAATGAGAATGAAAGATGCCGTTAAATGCCTTTGTTTTCAATTCACTGACACACCACTTGCGAAACTGATCAAAATGCAAACAAAATGTCTGAATGCGTAATCACCAGTGTACCTCATTAGATAAATGAGCCTCAGCCAGTATATTTTGTATATACCGCATTCCCCTCAGTCAGCAGTAGACTGCAGATATGTGTACGCTCTGAGAACCTGTGTAACACAGTGGTTACCAGCCTAGCTGCCTGATGGGATTTTTTTGCCTTAGCTCCAGAGGGGTGATGTGTTGGCTCTCAGGGACTCAGAGCGAGTCAGGCCCTGAGGACAAGGGCAGGTAATGGCAATGCTGCAGTCACTCTCTGCCTAAGCCACAGGTTCTAATGAGAAGACGCTTTCTCCACAGCGGGGGGAGTCCAAATGAACTGCAGCCCTGGCAAGCTAAGAGCCCTCGTTGTGGTTCCTGAATGCCAAAACAGGCCCTCGGGGGGACAAGTCATTCAAATTGATGGCTGTGCATCAGACACATGCACTTTTATAGGGTAATACATCTTCCAAGCCATCTCGTCCTTCCACCTCTGTTTCTGGCTGCCATGTTACTCCACTGCCATTATTTTCTCTCTCCATACTGTCTTTCCTTAACCTTATTTTCCCTTTATTTTTTTCCTATACACCTCCACCTATGTTGGGGTAAAACTACAAACAGCTGAAAAAGAAGAAACATTGTTTATTTTTGTTGACTCCAGAAACAGTGCAGAAATGCATGCTGCTACAGGCAAAAGATCGTGTCTTTCTCTCACTTATGTGTGCTCCAGTATGTCCTCCCCCTGCCCACTTGAGGAAGACCATTTGAAAGACAAGGAGCTGACAAAGGAAATGGCTGCTTCGTCCTTGTATTCATCACAAAGCAGCATTTCTTCTAAGTATAATTAGAATAAGACTGATTTCTGCCAGGGATACTTGTTATATGTGTATGTGAGTGTGTGCATGTGTATTGCAATGGTGGGGTAATGGAGAAAGGCTTGAGGATAGACACAGGGTCATACGTCTAATGAAAAGTTGACACCTAACTTTTAATCCCTGCCTAACCTAGAATGGATGGCAACCTTGGCAGATAAAATTTGATTTGGAGCATTTCCTCTTCCTGTTAGATATTTCAGTTACTTGTGATGAGTAGGAAGGAAACCATAAATACTGCCTAAGATGCCTGACATGGAGCTTCCCATAAATAAGCCAAGTGAGAGAGATTAATTCCAAAGCAACTTCATAAATCAAGTGTTTATGGTCCCACAGACAAGTGAATAGAACTTGGATTAAAAGTCTAGACATTAGCTAACACTTAGCGTAAGGGGAAACACAGATTAGTTTCTAGATTAACTCTCAGAGAACATGTTGTCATTTAGTATTCTGGGATGTAAAGGAATCTCCATAGCAACAGTGTCAGTGAAACCTGTTCACTGCAGTGCTCATCCCATGCTCCCTGCTGATTGGAGTGAATCTGCTTTGCTAAAAAATTGATCAGTGCCGAGATAGGAAGTTATTACTACCTTCTAATTACCATCTCCCTATTGGCAGGGGGATAAGGAATGAACCCTTATCAGCTTTTATCAATTTCAACTGAGCAGCCAAAGTCAAATGGTCCAGGTCTACCAATCTGCAGCCTATTCATCTTCCATGAATCATTTATTTTGTGATCGATTAAGTGTAATTGTTCAGTCAGAGCAATTTGGCAGGAGCCAATGAGAAACTAGAAACAGACGTGGTTTAATTTGCTATTGTCTAATTAATGCAATAAACATCTCATGCAACACATGAACACTTTTTCCCCAAGATATTCTGTTACACATTTTCACTCTCAGGGCAGATGGGGAAGTAGCAACATCTGGGATTTGATGACAACAGAGTGACTAATGGATCAGAGGCTTGTGTTAGGGCTCCAGACTGCATCCTAGTGTTGTGAAAATTATGGAAGTCACTGCTTCTGACTAAAGATATGACAAATATGGAGCAGCAAAAATACAGACATTTCAAATCCCATTCGCTGGAGTGAGAATCAGAACCACTTATGTGGAAAATTGAAGGAAAAACACTTCAGCAGAAAGTAGATGAGAAACGGCATGGCAAGTGGTGTGGCTAATTCATTAAGAGATTGCTGGCAGCTGACAGAACAATACAAGCAAAATTGTCCACAGTAGCATCTAGTTATATGCACAGAAAATGGGAAAATTTGGAAAAAAATGAAAAATAAAAAGGCATAAATATAAAAATGCTGCAACCAGACTGCAGAGCAGACACACTCCCAAAAGCCCAAATACACTCAGGGTCAGATTTAGTTGCAGTCTCTCACTGAGTGTTTGAGATCTGGAGGTTTTACCTAGTCAGGTGTGATAAGCAGTAGATAGACAGAAGCCTGGGATTCTCCAGGGAGTCTCTTGAATACCTACAAAGGCTCTGTAACTGGTGTCATTGAGATGTGCCCTATTCACTGTAGCCCCTCTCTCTTTCACTAACACAGAGTGAAATAGAGCAGGCTGTATGGGGGTGCAAGAGGGGTACCTCCACACACTTCTCCCCTGGGTAATTATTTTTACATTATTACATGTGCTCAGATCCCAGCCGCCCACGCAAGGTGACAGGCAAATTTATCACTCCAGAGGGCTTCGGGGTTGCCTGTAGCCAGCAGCGGAAGATAAATGACAAAATAAAAGCACTCTCTGCTTAAATTGTTTCTGTTAATTCCGTTGAGGAGATTTATGAGTTCATCTACCGATGCATGAATGGAGATGTGGTAGAAATGTATATTTCTATGTGTGTTTGCATGGTAGGCACACAACAGGTATTGGTTATCAATCTATTAGACATTTACAAGTGTTAGAATCAAAAGCAGCTCGCTGAAGACTTCATGCATAACTGTGGAGGAAAGGTTGTGTAAAGCCAGTGATAGAAGGAATTTAATAATAATTACGTAAAGGTATTTTACTAATTTTGCTGATGACACTGCACACAAATGTGCAGATTCTGTTTCAGATTCACTTTGGTGGGATACTCACCTTCCATTGCTCATCAGACCACCATCAACTCTCTGGAATGTCACTAAAATAAGAGAAGAAAGAAAGAGGAAAAAAAATAACAGACATTAAGTTTTTCAGATATAACATAAAGCAAACCAGGGTTTCTTTCCATAAGAAAGGTAAGAAATACTGTCTTTTTAAATTTTGCTCTTGTGCTTCAATAGCTGTGTATTTGTCTTTTTCATGCACAACATGATAGTTGATGGATTCACAAAGGAGTGCAGATGTCTGTCCGCATCCAATGTCTTTCTCTTTTTTTAACTGCTATGATGAGGACTGCATATTGCTTTGCTTTGCCTAAGTGGAGACGTCATGTGTTCCTCAAGGACAAGATGCCTGATGAGAGGGAAAACTCATTTCATTTTTTTTTTTATTTTGCTGCTGTGTTATTATCAGATTTGTGATTAAATCTCAAACAAAAAAAAAAAAAGATTAGAAAAGGCAGAGGCTTCATTAATCACACAGAGTTTTCTATCTTCAGGCATAGAGGCTGAGTTGCTGATGCTTTTTGGCTGGCAGGGCTCCCCAGAAGTCATGCATGTGGCCTGTTTCATTACAGTGATCTATAGATAACAAGGGCCGCTCTTAGCTGGAGGCTGGTAAAACTGCATGGCCGAAAGTGAGAGACGGCTGTGAAGGATCCATTTCATCTCTGTTGTGATGACAAAGCAGCAGTGAGAGTTCTAAGCATGTAAGAACTTCGATGGATCACAGGAAACACAGAAAAGCAGAAAAGAGTTTTGGAAACCACCTCATACCAATGAGGGAAAAAAGAGAAGGGGGAACTAAGAGAGCTGGTTTACTTAAGAGAGCAAAGGAAAGCTGTTAGTAATTTGGCTCATTTGTTCCACAGATGGAGATTAAAGAGAGAAGAGGGCTGAACATTCCCCCTCTCTTTTCTGTTTCATTCAAGTCGATTCCACAACAAGCCTAGGCATGGCCAAAAGAGGGGGCTTTTCTGTGGGTGACGTAGTAACAGAAAACGGAGCAAGGAAACTCCCACAATAAATTAGAGATACTGCTACACTTTAATGTATCACTAACATTACCTAAGCTTACTTAATCCGATTTTCACTCTCATAACCACAATTTCCGGCTTTCAAACGAGAGAAACACAAATTAAATTCTGTCAAGGATGCATGTTGGAGAGTTGAAAGTTTATTTACTACATTAGGGTTTAAGCAAGTGAACACCAGCAGGTGGAATTAAAATACTTTGTTTTACGCAGATAGAGCCAACATTGCAAGTCTGTCAGAATAAAATAGATCTCTGAGAGCTCAAGACAGAAACCGCATTCTTTATTCAGTGAAATCCAAAGCCGTTTCTCTTTGTTCCACCACCACCAAACTTGCATTAAAGAATGCTCAGTTGTTTGAGTGAGGACTGACAGGAGAAGGAGGCGGGTGTGAGGGGGAGGCTGTGCAGCGGGAAGGCCTCTGAAGTCCCTATCTGTGCTCGGGCACATTTCTGGGCTGCTGGGGAATACTTTTATGTTAGCCAGAGTGACATGGCGGCAGGGCTGTGCTTCTCGCCTCCGTCTCCAAGATAAGCACTTTTTCCAATATGAATACAGATTAATCCCCTTTAATAAGCACTGATGGTGGGTGGAGGTGGGGGTGGGAGTGGCATAATCAGCATATAAAAATTCCATCAAATCTAATTTTTGCTGGCAGCATGCCTCAACATAGTTGTGATTTACCACTCCTGTTGAGACAGCTTTAGGAGGCTGAGACTGGACACTCTCAACACATCAACTAATTGTTAATGTAGAGAAGAGTACTGTAAGGCTCTTCAGCAGCACTTTGACTCACATTCAAAATATCACCCTACAATTTATGCTGTGTTTGCCCTTGTTTGTTCTTACTACTCAACACTCATTTTTTAAATAACCTGCTCTCTCTTTAGCATCTCTGAGGAGATTTTCCAATTTAAAACCAGGTTTCCAAAGCAAATGACCTGTTGTTGCTGCTGTGGGTGTGGGTGTACATGAGATACTTCACAAAAATAATGAATTAGTTAAGGAACATCCAGGAAACACAGAGAAGAGCACTTTTTCCTGATGCATTGTACTACAGAGGGTTTCATTTAAAATGTAATTAATTTTTTTAATATTTTTACTGTGTAAACCTTCATCAACTCCAACTGCTACTCTTCTCTCTCTTTTCTTACTCAGATGAATCATTTATACAGTTTTGACTCGTCTTAAGCTGAATTAGCTAAAGGGCAGATGATAACATACACCCATGAAATTGACTCATTAAAAATGTAATTTTACCCAAGGAAGGCAAATATGTGTTGTTACAGTAGTAGAAGAATCGTCACAAATAAAGAATTCAAAAATCAAAAAGAAAACAGCACCCAGCTGACTAAATGACATTCAAGGAAAGTAGATGCATAATTTCCAACACAATTTCAATCTTTAAAAAAAGAAAGCAAAGAGGGATATGACTACTTAAGGAGAACGGAAATGGACAGTCTGACCGTACGCCACAAAAATGCCACAAGGAAAGTTACACAAGTCAGAATGAATCGTCATTCCAAAACAGACAGCTTCAATAGAAATACACACAAATACAGCACGACATGGAATAAGGCTGTGGGTTGGGCAGGAATAAAGAGTTTAAGTTTGCAGGGGCCAGATCATGGCCAATAACAAACTGAAATGTTTTTTCACTTGTATTTTGAATTCTCTGATGGATACACTGCGTTCATCAGCATAAGGTTTCAATTTGCATTAGCCATGACCATAAGTGTGACAATCCAAACATATGCACTAGAAGCGGGCAGGAGATGAATCTGCATTTAGATGGGGGGGAGGAGACGGGACAAATGAACAGTACCTGCAGGGGTGAAGGTGAAGGACTGAACTGCAAAACAAGAAGACAGAGAAGTTGTGTGTTAAAAGCCTGCAGAGGTAAGCAGTGCTTTAGGGGGTATCTGCACACTAGGAACTGGGTCAAGCTAAGAGGTGCGGAGGGTCAGAGGATGGGAGACCACAACGTCACCCAGTGTGCAGAGCGACAGCCAGAAAGCAGCCAGCTCAGAGGCCACAGAGGTGTAAAGACGGTGGCACAAACAAAATAAAACAGACACAGACACACACATACAAATGTAACAAACAGAAATGAAGAGTAAATTAACCAAATCAGCATATAGTAGCTGCCACAGTGTATACTCGTCTTGACTTGAAAAAATATAATGAGAAAATATGGCTGCATAAATATGTGTTGTGCTTATTTATAAGGAAAGAAATAATGTGAGAATACTCAGAGAATACAACACTAAATTGTCAGTTCATTACCATTTTCTGTTCTCTAATTAAATCTTGTACCCCTGGCAGATTATGTGGACTTGGTAGTTGCTAGTATTGACAACGGGGTCTCTCAGTAAGATGTCAGGGTCAGTGTGTGGGAGGAGAGCTGGACAAACCCAAGCTTCAGTGGCCAGCAGAGAATCCAGCCTGCCCACTCAGCTCGATCACCCTGGGCTAATAACCAACACAGTGGGTGGATTTGTCAAAAACTGTGACCCTTGGGAAATGATTCATGCTGACATCTGTCACCTTTTTGAGCTTTAACACAGTAGCCATCTCAACCTCACTGCAATGTTCTAATATACTTCATCAAGACTGTGCTCATTAAGGATGAAAAATGATGATGTAGTAAAATACTCTTGCTTTGAAAGAGGAGGAAATCACGTTAAGGTTAGAAGAGTTTTCCACTGTTTGCTTAGGCACCAGAGTGTAAATATGCATGAAACTGTGATCAGCCTAACCTGCATAGTTGCTCAGGCCCTTTCTCTTCTTTCTCCTCCAGTAAAGCCAGATGCTGAAGCCCATGAGGATGACCCAGCAGGCCCCCCCAATACCGGCAATAAAAGCAGGCTGTTTCACCACATCCGTGATCTGCTCTGTGATGCTGTTGTTCCGGTTTCCATGTATAATCACGTCCCGAAACTCTTTACCTGGGGGTGCAGGAACAAAAAGGCAGCATTTAAATGATGCTGGCTGGATAGTTACTGAGAAGAAACAGGAAGATCTATGCTGCTGTGTATCATTTGATTCGTCAAGGTGAAGGTTAATGCAGCAATACTGACAAGCTTAAAAATATTTCATTTTTTCCCACACCTATAAAAACATAAAGGTTAGCTAGATTAAGCTGAAAGAAAGTGTGTCTGTTACATTTCCACTGAGGAGAAGCAGGACATACTGTAGATCTGAAGGATGTGCAGTGAAATATATTTTACAGACTGAAAAAGACAAAGCTTAAAAGCTTATAAAAAACCCCCAGGTGAGCAGGTTGTTTGCTTAGTTTAGCCCCTAATTCACTCCACAGCTGGTAAAACACACTGTGAAATGAGATGAGAGGACCCTGGTCTGTATTGATCTCCAACTGCAGCTCAGCCTGACCAGTGTGTTTGACAATATTTCTTGCAGCATGGTAGGGAAAGTGCAAACCATGCACTATCAACATTCCCACATGCTGACAGGAAAAGAAATGCACACTTATAAAGATAATAATGCACATATGTCTGCATATGTGCATGCAAAGATGCTCAAATGCTCATATTCTTTATATTACTAACCACATGAACACAACCATTTGCACGTCCACAGACAGGCAAACACAACATATCATAACTGTAAGCTCTGCTCTCAGAGATGGATTATGTGAGTGACACTGGGGAAATAAGAACATGCTGCAGGCCAAGCCATCAGTTATGGGTCAAATCAGGCACAATCTGCCATAGCTCCACATAAATCACATCCAGTCAGACACATTTAAAAAAAATAGTATTTTAACAATATCATCCATTTGGTAATTCCTAGACTTTCATGAAAAAAAGTGATAATATTTGCTCACTTCCTGAGATTATCCACTAACGCTAAATTACAGTATTATTCTAACAATATTATTCTAAACCCTAACATCATTCACTAAGGAAAAAAAAGTAAATTTACTGTCTATCAGTCAGTCTTACCGATGATAATAGGCTGAGGTTCACTCTTCACTCCAACCCCTGCACTTGTGCTGGCAGCCACTTCCACATGGTACACTACTCCTACCTGCAGGCCACCCACCACTACAGAGCGTATGGCTGCATCCACTGTCTTATTAACATGGAAACGTGTCTCATTCCCAAGACACCAGATCTGAAGAGGAAAAGGACAAACATAAGAGATGCATTTTGTTTTGGGTGATTTAAATTAGAATCCATGCTGATGTGCTGGGACAAACCTTGTACTCTTGGATGATGCCGTTCTGGTGATCAAGTGGAGGGGGGTCCCAGGAGATGCTTATGGAAGTGCTATTCTGGTTTCCCACGGTTAGGACCGTTACCTGCTGAGGAGGGGCGCTGGGAGCTGAAAGAAGAGGTGCAAAACGTCCATGTCAAGTCAAATACATACATACATCAGTTAAGGCAAAGAGAATCAAAACAGAAACAAGGATGTACACACCAGACTATACACACAAAAATAAATTCACACATATTTTTGTAAGCCATGATATTCTGTAAGGATGACCCAGGTGACCGAAGGCTGCCATGATGTTTCATTAGAGGGGGATTTACATAAAGACCAGAGCAGATCTGACACCGTTATAGCTTATCTTTAACATCTCACAATGGTTTAATATATCATCCTTGTCTCCAGCCTGGTAGATTTGCACAGAAAATACTGGTATTGATTTGTGGAATAATGGCCTGGCACAGTCAGGCAAGCACTCTCAGTCACGCTAAGACTCCAGCATTGACCAGGGTGGCACATGGGTCAACGAGCTTATAGGATGAAGTGCAGACGAGAAGAAAATATGAAAAAAATAAATTTTAGGAAAAGGAAACAAGGTCTCAGTAAACATATTGACTGATTCCATCGATCAGCCAGATGAAACTAAAGCCAGTAGGTGAGGATCAGAGGGACGCTTCAGGGTGAGGCCCATCTAAGTGAATCTGCACTTCCACAGGCAGCCAGGGAGTGGATAGAAACAAGACAGGTCCAAGCTTTCATAAACCTCTGTTGTTATTCTGATGGCAACAATCTTCTGACCCCACAAGGGGTAAAAGGAAAAATAAATAACAGTTGGCCCAACTGGAAATAACGTTTTAAAAATAATGTTTTCTCATTTCCACAGTGGCTGGCAGGGGTGCAGCACCACAGCAGAATACTGACAGGTCAATTACTCCTGTGCTGCCTCTCTCTCACCTCACCTCCATCCAAAATGGCACGTGTCACCCTGTAAATCTGTGCTCATCCCTCAGTGCAATTGGCTACACCGGCCCCCAGAGAGCCAGAAGGCCCTGGCATGGTAGAAGATGAATGGGTCCAATGATGAACCCAACACCTTAGCCAGATTAGAAACAATTTTCCAAGGGAGCATCTGATCAACCATCAAGCTCGGGGCTCTCCAACACCGAATTACATTCAGGTGACGAAGTGCTGGATTTGTGCATAGCAGTCATCAGAGGCAATGTCGTTCAAAGTTAATGTTATGAATGATTTAGCAGCTTATTATCATGCATATTTGTGCTAAACAATACACATTTTTCATTAGAGGCCTCGGAGGCTGCACTAATAGAGCCATTAGCAAAGTGATGTATGGCAGGCAGGAATGTGACCCTCTGTCTCGCATGCACATGGCATGCTGTGCTGGATGATGAAGGAATACAAACATATCATCCATACAAAAAATGAGCCAATAGCTATTGTAAAGACTGCGTGGTGTGGGATCTCCCCAGAGATCAATGAACTGTAGATCATTAGTCTACAAATGAACATTTATACAAACATCACTGATTTCCCTTCCCCTTAAATAAGAATTACTTTGCATAAAACATGAACTCTACGGTGACTTCATAGACAATTATGCAGTGGGAATCAGATGGCAGCCAGAGTTCATTTATCAGCCATGATATGACTGTCCAGATGGAGAATGAGAGAATGTGTGAAAAAGGCAAAGGGAGACTACAAAGATGGACACAGCATTGGAGCGCTGAGCATACTATAACCCTGAATCTGCCTGGACCTGCTCTGGGGATTCTTTAATTGTGTTAGCTAATGGACAACCTAAGTTTTAATCACACTCTGAACTAGATTTCTCTATCTGTCTAGCCACACTTTCTCAGTAGTCCCAGGGACTCTGAAGAGCCTAGAGCCTTGTGTTTGACAGTGCATTAACTCTGACCAAGCACAGCAGCAGAGCTATGGCAGAAAGTTGTTGAGATTCTGCAGGACCTGGATGCAGATAGAGTGGATGCAGGGAGTGTTACCAGCATTAGTAATAGCTGTGACATGTGGGTTCGGGGGACCTTAGGGAGAAGATGTGCCTTAGCATGTATGACTTTAAGGTATGTGTGTGTTTGTGCCAGAGTGTGTGTTGGGGAAGCTGTAAGGTGATGGCAGTTCCACTGTTGCAGTGTATACACTAGCTGACCACAGGAGATATGGTCCCTCTGAGAAAGGGAAAATAAATGGGCCTGTCATCCCAACAGGATGTGAACTGTCTCCTGTCCATGCAGACCTGGATATGCAGTGGAAAGACAGGCTTTGCCGCCAGTATTAAATGTCTGTATTTGTCTTTTTGTGCTGCTGTGGGGATGAAGTTATACGATTAAAAGGTTGAAACAAGGCTGGTGGATGCATTTCTGTTCTAGTGTATGGCAAAATAAACCAGTGTTATTACAGTTTGGTATTTTTTTAAATGTCTTTTTCAACTTAATCAAAAAAAAAAGTTTTACACTTAACTTTACTTTATTTGCTCAGTTTTAGTTTACTATAATAAACTTGATCCAAACACATATCTGTCTGTGTGCCTGTTTATAATATAGCACCACATTGCTCTGTGGCCTTGTCAGAGCCTGTATGAATCAAGCTTTAGGTGACAGATCATCTTCACAGGAGGAAGTGTGAGCTGTGCCCAATCACAACTCAGATCTGTGGCTGCTGGGTGATGGATTAGACGAAGGTTGGCATTAGCACCACCAATCAAAAAAAAAAAAAAACAGCTGGAAGGTCAAAAAGATGAGCATATCCTGCAAGCACGTTTAAATGACATATACAGTTCTCAGTTTTAAAGAGAGGGGCACCAATGATATTGCACCAAAAACCGACATGAAAGCAGCCTACGTGATCACGTCACCCATCATTTGAGTGGATGTGCCACAGTTTGATTTTATTGCTCCTGACATAATATACATATAATCAGCAAGTTCTTCCACTTACCTTCCTCAGTGGTCCGTGCTGTCCTGGATTCACTGTCCATGCCCTGAAACTCATTGAAATAAGGCCGGACCTTGATCTCATAAACTATTCCTTTCTTGAGACCAGAGAGGATCACACTTCTCTCCGAAGGGACGTTCACATCCTGGGTCTGCCATGGTCCTGGTGACGGCAGTCCTGATGTCTGTCTGTAAAGAACTCTGTAACCCTGGATGAACTGGGACTGACGATCCACCTAAAGAGGTAAATGAAGTCAGGATTATTGTTATAGTGCAAAAAGAACTGCGCAGAGGAGATTGATAGATGCTATTTTGGGACAGATGCTAGATAATATGCACTGATGTTTTTCTGCAATCCTTACAGGACTGCATGAATAACACTTTAGAGGCTGTTACTGGTTTGATGGGGCTTTTATCACCAGCCTTGCCACACTTTGCTCAATTAACACCCTGACATTACCTCATACCATAGATTCTACCCCAAAGTATTCCCTCCAACATTAAAAAGGTGTTCCATGAAGGACATAGGAATGTCTCATGTGTATTATAAATGCTAAATAGTGACACCATAAAGCAGGTCCTACTACATTTAGGATGTGCTGTGAATATGAGAATGTCATGCAGCAACAAATACATACACCCTAGGGACATGAGGAGAATACACAACAGAGGTGATAACAGCAGATATGTCCCATAGAAAAGATGGACAGACAGGATCTGTAATAGCCCCCTGGAATCCACAAAGGGTCCTTCCTCTAAAACTTGGACCTATTTAGCTAGACAGAAAAAGCTGAATTTATGCAGAAGAGGAACGGGTGCATAACTCACTGTAATGGCTTGTTAACAGTAGAAGAAGTGAGCAGGGCTTTCAAGTGGGATGTTAAGCAGCTGTTTTTCGCCAGTGTAGCCTGAGTAAATCAGCAAAATGGATTCCCTGCTTGGTGCACAAATTTTATTAATGGAATGATTTGGGAATATAAAAGCTTTCTGAAAGGGGCCCCTCTGTTTACTTAAAGGGTCCCAGCCCCTGATTGATTAGGCAGCCATGTTTTGTGTTGACTGTACACTGCAATCATAAAGCAATGCTTTAGCATTAAATTAGCGACCAAGTCTACAGGGGTCAATAAAGATGTCACCAGGAAAACTGCTAATGTGGATAATTTGAAAATGCACTCCCTTTGCCACCAAGAGATTTATAGGACCACAATCAAAGTAACTGTGCACATACTATACAGTCTGAACACCACAGTCTTTGTAGAGTTTCTGTTCTCATTATTAAAAAAATAAAAATAAAAAAAGTGTTTCACATTTGACAAAACGTTCTAATCTTGGGCAACAGTTGATTCTTATCGTGAAACAAGCATCAAAAATGCATATAGGATATGGTGGAAGCAAAGGTTGGTGTTTGCAGTTTACTACATTATCTCATGGTGGTAGAAAAACAAGCAAACTGGTATTCACAACCACAAACATTAATTTCAATACAATTTTATTTGAGAAATCTTTGTTTTAAGAGGGAAGCAGCTGAAGACATATGGAAGATAGATGAACAACCAGATGTCTCTGACATCTCTTTTGATGTTACTGTGGTTAATAAAACCATTTTGCAGCTATCTCATATTCAGTTACTTTTAAGTTCCCAATTACAATATTTCAATGCTGCAGTCTTAGAGAACAACCTGACAAAAATTTCCTGACATAAAACAAATGCTAGCCTCAAGGAGTATCTTTTGGCTTCAAAGAGGAATATTTAATACCAACTATCTTGACTGTGACTCAACTTTTCACAATCAAAGAATCAAAATTCATGTTCTTGCAATGCATAGACTCAAGCTACAGAGCAATGTGGTGCTCTGCAAATTTTAAGTATGCCAAGCTATACTTACTGTCCATGTGACCTGAATGGTCATGGGACTCAGGACAACGGGGTTGTGCAAGCGAACTATGACCTCACCGAGTTCCTTCTGTACATGCCTGTGGTCAACACCTTGAGCTGGAGGGCTTATATCTATGAGAGAACAAGAAAGAAAAAATGAGAAAGAGAAGTTCCAAAGTAAAGTTAAAGAAAGTAAAATGTTTCTCACTCTTCTTAAACTCTTGTTCACTCAGCTTCACACAATAAACCTTGATTCATCACCATCAGAAGTGGAATGATAAAAGAAAGACTGAATAGACCAGTCGGATTTAACAAAGACGTGTACACTTGGTAATCACGACTTCGTTTAAAAAGGAGCAACTTCATCTGCATTAAAATGACCTCATTTCATTTTGTATTAAGCACTTTTCTGTTATAAAGAAAAGAAAGTAGAGTTGGGTTTGCAAAGTTCTTTAGATGTGCGACTTGTCTGCACTTACTGGGATCTGACTGAAAAACCACATCATTGAGTGAACCCTGAATGTACGACCCCTTAGACATATTGGATGGAAGATGAATGGACACCATGACACTATGTTCCAGCTCATTTCCCCCATGCATGTGTTTCAAGTTATAAGCAATAAAAAATTCCAGTGTATGAGATACTGAGCGTGGTTGAAACGAGCCACATTTTGAGTTATTTACTAGAGGAAAAAAAGCCACAAATATAATTTCCTATATTTAAAAAAAAAGCCTCATTTACACAACCCAGTACAGTGATAAATAAAATGGACACACCAAAGGAGCAAGATGGGCCAAACACAGTTAAAATGAGTAAAAAATCAATTTATCATCAGTGCATGCTATCGTCAATCAACACTTCTATATATCATCTGAAGGTCTTCACTTCAGCATGAGAGAGCTATGCTGCAAATCAGATTCACTTTTTTAGGATGGTATTAGCTTACATTTGACAGAGCATGGTCAAAGATTGCTTGTGGGAGGGTGTTATCATATCAATGCAATCTGACTGCAGACTGTCCAGTACTGTAATCAAATCATCTTTGGGTTTGGAGACAGTCATATTCTTCTGTTATGATGATTAACATAGCAGGCATAGCACTAACTCTGTTAGGCCTTCCAAAAGTAGACATGCCTATTTTACATAATTGCTTAAGTGCAGCCTTAATGAGCTGAACTGTGATGAAAAATTTGACCTCTTAAAAGTTCTGCAGTGTTAGTGTCAATATGGCTGTTCACTGCAGACTGCTGAGATGGGCTGATAAGTATCAGAGTTTGGAGTAGAGCACAGTAACCCTAGCCTATCCTTGGAAACAGAATTCAGATTCAGCTTGTGGCCTATGAAAAACCTATACGTGCATACAGTAAATATGGTAAAGAAGGTACCTTGTGTTCTGACAGGATCAGACATGGGGCTTGGATCACTCAGGCCCTGGCTGTTCACAGCTCGGACCATGAACAGGTAGATGGTGTTTGGACGGAGACCTCTGACAGTGAACTGGGTGGTTTTGACATGGTCTGCCACTGTTTGCCAACTGTTGCTCACTGATTGACTGCAATGTAAGAGAAAGGGTTATTATAGTTACAGTATACCTGCAATCCATAGCATACCAAATATAATAACTAGTGAGTGACGGTTTGATGGGAATGGTAAAACAAACCTGAACGCTTCAATGACATAGGAGGAGACGGGAGATGCTCCAGCTAGCCCAGGCTGCCAGGACAGGGACACACTGTTCTTGGTGACGTCAGTGACTTGAGGTTTAGATGGTGGTCCTGGAAGCTCATTATCATCATGGTTCTTCATAACAATCACTCCACCTGATTCTGAATAGTTTAAGTTAAGAATACAACAAACAGCCAGTTTCACCAATAAACTGTTTACATGGGAATATCATGCCATCTTCCCTCGACCTACCTTTGACTTCCAAGAAAGCACTCCATGATGTTTCGCCACTGGAGCTGGTGGCCACACATGTGTAGATCCCAGAGTCTGAAAGCTAGAACACAGTGGAATACAGACAGATATATAAATAAAAACGAACATACCAACCGCAAACACAATTAGCGGTAGTAAACTTGAGGATTCCATTAATGACACTATTAGTGAAAGGGACATTTTAGTTCACCCTCCTAAGAGCATCAGTAAAGACTGAATACGTGTTTTCCCCCTATCGCTGACACAGTGAAAGTGATGGGGGACTTCACCAGCTAGGCTTTGTGCTGGACAAGCCGTGTGTCATTTGTGAGTGCCTCAAAGTGCTGACGCTAATTTCCTAATGAATTCCATTTTCTACTCACCACCCTTCCATCACTTTTCCACTCCCCCTCCTTATTTCCCCACTGTCCTGCCAACCACAACAAAGACAGGCTAATTAATTTAGGGTGGGCTGCAAGAACCCCCTGGACCGATGACAGCTGGCTTGTCTCTCCATCCCTCTTAGGAACTTTGGTTGTTTGTTGGTTTCTGTCCCTTTGCCTTCCTTCCATTTATTAAATAACATGTCAGTGGTCACCGGTTTTGTCAAGCATAATAGGTATTCCACTGAGGCCACAGAGTGGAGAAAGGAAGATGCAAGCCTTTTAAATTTAATCTACTTGATACATTTGCGTGTGCATATGTGTGTGTATATATTCTGACCCACAGCTGGAATCTATCCAGCCCTACACAGCTGAACTCAAATGAAGCTGCCATGCCACTAAGTGATACAATTATACAGGTTAAAAAGGGCAGTTTGGTATACCCATTGTACACCCATTGTATGCCTATTGGAAAAAAAATTCTATCCTACAATCTTGCAAGCATGACCACATGGTTGCAAATAACTTTACAGACATCTTATATTAAGGCTAGCATCGCTTACAAAGAAAGTACAATACTTTTAACCATAGCACACAGTAGCAGTTAGTAGTAGCTGTTCCTAAGACCTTAACATTGAAATCCTTTACCCTGATGTTTTTGATCTGCAGACTGCCCAGCTCCTGCAGGGACATGCGGGGGTCCTTTCCTAGTAGACTAACCCCATCCTTCAGCCAGCTGATGGAGGGGATAGGATCTCCTGAAGCCTGACACTTCAATAGTGCCACACTGTCCACCCCGAGAGTTTGATTGGATGGGCCTTGGCGAATAATAGGCGGAGGTCTATCTGTGAGTACTGTGAAACAAAGAGGAAATGTGGATGTTATCCATATTCTGTAGTTCAGATGAATGACGACGTTCATATAATGCGCCTGACTATAAAATAAACTGAGTGATGGCATTGGTCATAAAACACACGGGGGGGGGGATGTTGGTATCTATCATAAAGTAGACTATTTTCTCTGCAGGTCTTGTAATTGTGCCACAGAACAATGATTCCTGTATTTCCAGGAAAGAAAAGCTGAGTAGTGTTTTCTTCTTTCATTGATGTGGCAGAGGGATGCTAAGCGGTTTCCAGTTACTGCCTGGGTAGCTTTATTTTTATACACTACTCTAGACTCTGTGGTACAGTTTGGCGGTGAGACACTTGCCTATTGACTCAGTGTGGTTCAGATAAATACTTCATTATGTGCAGCATGGGGCACAATAAAAGGTGATTTTCAGAAAGTATGGAAACTGAACTCTTTATATCAAATAATCAGGGAAGACAACCTTTTTTTTTAATTTTGTTCCAATTTCACTTTAAATGCTAACACTTTGATGGATTTCATTTATATGAGCAAATTCATTTGTTTTAATGTGCCAAAAAAGCCTTTGGGTAACATCTGTAAAATAGGGGATATGTCAGAGGCGATCTCTGAGAGATTTAGTACTGTAGCACAGAGGCAGTTTATATATTTAGAGTTGAATAATGTGGAGTCCCCCTGGCATCACAGAACCTACATTAATTAGAAAGTATGGATTAATGATGTCAGACCTGCAGGGGCTAATTACCAAGTACCTCAGTAACCTTTCAACACATTATCACACCTCGCTTCAAACCCTATTTTCTGTCTCGCAGTTACATCTGACAAAAAGAAGTGATTCCAGATTATTCTCTCTACTTTTGTAGGTGCTTGGGGTCAAGAAGGTAGAGAGAAACCTGATATATTATCCACCAGCCAAATATACTACATTAATTCCAGTTATTTGTTTTTAGCCCTCTATAATAAGTAAGTAGGGCAAATGTGATCACATGAATCAAAAGTAATAATGTAAAGTTGAAATCGAGCCAAGAGAGGATTCAAAGCACTTGCTTCTAGCCAGGGACTCACTAAGCTACAGTTTGTCTTATTTATGACAGACTATAGCATAGTTTTTCAAAGGTAAGATGCATTAAATTATAATGTGCATCCATGTTTGTTAAAAGATGTTTAAAGCAAAGTGCTTCACTCTAATGCATTCTTTACTTAACAAAGTACACTACTGTATGACTTGTTTTGACACAAGCAAAAGCGCAAACAGAAGGCGTGGCTTGGTCAAGGGTTTTGATGCTTTTAATTTATGTGTTCATGGCATGTGGGAGTGACAAAGGGAGGAGGCAAAGCTCGACTAAGGCCTTGGGTCTCTGGATCAGGAATTTCTCATTACAGATCTCCTTGAACTCCACAGACTGCTGGCGGGACTCCGGGTAGTAAATCACACGAAGACTGCAGCAGGTGTGGCCATGACCTCACCCTGACCCCCCCACACTCTTTCCTCCTTTTGCTCTTATTTTATTCATTTTGCTAACATGCCATGTATAGCATATTTTAGCAAAAATAAAAGCCTGATAGAGTTTAAATACTTTTATCAACTATAAAAATATTAGAAATTTCACTTCAAGTTGGATATGTTTACCAAAGCAAAACAGTGGTTCTCCTTTAAAAATAATGCATGAGAAACAGCATAAAATTCACCATAGTGTCTACATTGAGTTATGGATTCATCCTGTATGTTGCCACTACCTGTTTTACTGCCCTGGTACTCACCGCTGTGAGTTGGAAGTAGTATCACTAACATCCAAAAAACATACCCGTAACTTCCTTTAATAGACTTTGCCATCAAAGTTCCTCAGGTATTCAATGTTTTTAGAGGGTTCTGAGTCACTCAGAGACACTCATAGAGGGTTTAAAACCTTATCAGAGTTCTAATACTTCTAATACCTGTGTGCCATGCGTACAAAATGTTCGCTTTAAGTGAATAACTGTCATTGTTAGGGTGTACTCTATTCAAAAGAGCTTGAGCTCAGCTCTATTTCCTGAAAAAATAAAAAAATAAAAATACAACTTAACTAAAATTGGAGATACATTACAGCAGGAATTTGAAGGACATTGCAATCTTAAACCTGTATTCCAAAAAAGACAAAAAAAAAAAAAAAAGCACAGAGCACAGGTGCTTTTAATCTTTCTGCTAGCAGGTACTTCAGCAGACATATGGATAGCCGTCTATCTTGCGATCACAACAGCTGAGCAGATTAGATGCTCCCGCGCCTAGCAGGACAAAATAATTCATTCCACAGAAAGCTACTGTCACTCACTCACTCAGTCTCTTTCTCCTGCTCCCTCCCTCATACACATACATGTGCCTCACTCACCAAACTGCTGACCATTCAACTTGAACAAACTCAAGGGCAATGCTCTATTTCCTTTCCAAAAGGAAGACAAGGCATTTTTAATTAAATTGCACCAGGAAAAAAAGAAACAAAGGGCACAGAGCAAAAAGTAACTGAAGGTTATGGGCATACTGACATTTCTTAAATGATAGCTGAATTTTCTTTGCACTTTCTTTGCACAAAATGTATTTGCACTTGTGCACCTACTGTACACACAAAGTTCTGGAAGGTCAAATTCCTACTTGCACTTAACAAGGTAGTAGCTGTGCTGCAGTTAAACCCTTATAAACTAAAGTCAGATGCCATCAGTGTCAGTATAAATAATTTGTTTGGTGATGGCTCACCTGCTTCACCACATTTGCAGTGGTACTAAGCAATGTGTTAGTGTGTAGTAGTGTGCTGGCATGGCAGAAGTTACACGTCAGTTTTTCCTCACCATCTGTGACCTCCAGTTGAGCCTTGGCGAGGATACTGCCTGCAACGGTCAGGGCCTGGCAAATATAGTAACCAGCATCTGCCCGCTGCACAGATGAGATGGTCAGAGCTCCACTAGGCGACACCGAAAAGC
>VUQS01032573.1:0-13399 GCA_015108495.1 Heterochromis multidens | reverse complement strand
TTCTGCTAGAGCAGTGCTTCTCAATTATTTTCTGTTACGCCCCCCTTAGGAAGAAGAAAACATTTCGAGCCCCCCACTCTCCCCCGCGACTATAAATAGTATCATTTGTCTATAAAATTGTTATTATAAGTACATCTCTGCATAACATTGTATCCTTATTAACATTAAAGAAAACAAAAAAAGAAAAAAGAAAGAAATATAGACACACCCGTCTTTCCTCGTCTCCCACCGTAGTCACAGTGAAGCCAAGCGCTACATACGCTTCGTCATATTTCCTCGTCTTAGCTTTCGGGAGACTTTCGTTTGTCTCATTATCTCCGTCTCTCTCCACCTTTCTTTTCGTCACTGTTAAATATTTTTTCATTTTTCTTGAGGGTTTGTTTACTGCACTTCATATCTCCTGCTAGTACGGCAAAAAAAGCATGTTCCCTGGGGTCACACGCCCCCCCTGGCATGGCGCCCCCACTATTTGAGAAGCACTGAGTTAGTGTAACCACCCCAGTGTCCTTTTGTATCTTTAGTCTTTGTCTCTGTTTCCCATTTGTTACTTCCCGTTTTATTTTGGTAACTGGTTATCTCTCGTGTTTTGTATTTAGTTTTACTTCCTTGCCTTGTTGTTTTAATTAGTTTCAAGTGTGTCTCGTCACCATCTTTTGTCCACTTCCCTTGATTATGTAATGTGTGAGTATATACTCTGTTACTCTTCCCTGTGTGTTCCCTGGATTTGTTTTTTGTATGTTCCACCTGTAATATTAAAGTGCATTTTAATTTCCGTTTGTCTTGAGAGTCTGCGTTTGGGTCCTCACTCCACACCCAACAGGTTGTATCAAACTTAAGCTGAGAATCAAATTCTGTTCCCAAATATTTTCCTTAGACTTAGTTACATTAAGGTCCAGAAGTTACCGTGATTATCTGACCGTCAACCCTGGGGAAGAGACAGCAGGGCAGCGTCATCAGAAAATTTCACCACAAAACTGCCCCGCTGAGAAGTCCTGCAGCTGTCTGTGTACACGATAAAACGCAGAGGAGAAAGAACAGAGGCTTGTGGGGAGCAGAGTTTGAGATGATAGGATTGGACAACAATAAAACAAAGGCAACAATAAAATGTGACCAGGTAACATGGGGCTGCATCTCATTAAAAGCAGAAGAAAAACCTGTAAATAAAATTCTCACAACACAACTTTGCACAGTACAAAAACTCAAATTTTAAAAATTTCTCAAAGGTTTTTATCACGAGGGGTGTAAGTGCAACTTGTCTGAACTCGTTTCGGTCATGTTTTTTTATTTTTTTGAACAGGTATTATGGTTGATGTTGCCACCCTCTGCACACGCATGGAGTCCAGAACAAACTTCACTGAGCTGGCATCCACAGGGCCGCCTTTCTCATATTCACCCTCTACTCAGGTTGCGACTTGTTCTCGCGATATTAAAATATCATTCTGAGGTGTGAGACACTTCCTCAGTCTGGAAACATTCCTTAAGAAGTCAGATCTTGGATGATATTACGTCATGCATTTAGTTAAATTTTACATATTGTACCTTTAATGGAAAAGTGTACGCAGGTTAAATTAGATTAGGCAGAGGTACCGGATAAAATCAGATTAGAAAAAAGTTTTGAAACATGACATACAGCAGATATCTGCATCTGAGTGTTACAGCTGTACAATTTATGGATGAAGCTAACTAGCGTTAGTTGATAACTCCACCCTCTTATCAAAATATGATCATATCTGGCTCCAAATACTAACATGGTACAAAACCAGTGAGTGGCAAACGTCTTTATATACAGTCTAGGGTTGCACCCATGATATTCCTGCCATCCCTGAAACTTCGGACTCACCAGGGCCACTGATCTGCGAAGTGCTGCGGCTACGACGGTTGCCAACGATGGCCACCACCCGCGCACTGAGGCTGGAGCGTCTCTTCTTGCTGCCGCTGCCCACCGTGCCCAGCGCTGTGTCTGACTGGCTGCCGTCTGTGCGCTCCTGGGTGTAGATCTCTCCGCTCACGCTTGAGCTCTTCAGCATGCTGCGGCCCATGGACGATCGCATCTGCCGACTGGACAGAGAAGACACCAAGTGACTCTGTGACCTGGTGTGTTTGATAGATGTTGTTATTAAGCTCTCTTTTACTTAGAGTGTACTGTACCTTTACTTTGGTAGAACACAAAAAAACCCAGCATGACAGACAGAAGGTGAGGATGATGAGCATGTAAACTGACCACAGCTGAGGGAGCGTTTTTAATAAAAGAGCATCAAATAACAGCTTAATAAAAGTCTAACCCCCCCCCCCCAAAAAAAGACACGAAACAAGAGGCATATTCATCCAAAAAAGTCACGAGTATATTATGTATTAAAGTTTATTCTCCTTAAACAAGCCACTACACATGGACAGAAGCTGCCCAGCGACCAATGCTGTCTCCTAGGGGTTCGGAGGAGCTGCCGCATGTCCATCAGCTCAGAGGGGGTCAAAGTGCTGCAGGAGAGACCAGCTACGCTGCCCCTATCACCAAAACTCTCCACTCCCTGTGGGTCCCTGACAGCTACAGTCCAGTGACCAAGAGGAGAAAGTGGGAGGGTGGTTTGAGGCCTCTCCACCTCCCCCTGCAGGGGAGTTAGGGAAGGGCGTGTAGAACAGGGGTAGGGTGGAAGGGGAGGATCCAGGTCTGGAGGCTGGAGGGGGTCCAGACAGTCACAGCACAGGATGCATGCAAGGAGGGATCTGAGACATGCAAGGAGGATTACACAAACACATACACACAAGCACAGACACAGAAAAAAAAAATCAGTCTAATCATATTTGCTGTTTTTGCTGTTAGTTGCTGTCTGCAAGCAACTTTGGTGCATCAAGGCAATGATAAAACTGCAATAAGACAGAATCAGTCTACTAACAGTTTGCAATTGAATGGGGTCAAGTTTGCATTTACACGCAATCTGTTTGTGATTTGGCAATTAACTGTGATAAATCAGAAAAAACTGCAAATCTGTTGCTGTCTACATACAATGAAATTCACATTAAGTGGTTACATTCAAAGTCCAGAACCTCACAGATTTGAAACAGAAATTCAGAAATTCCTCCACAAATAGTGACGTAGTTGCTGCAGGAACCGACTTAACTGCAAAATGAAATAGGTGGTCAGCGACCTTGTTTTTATACAGAACATAACAGAATACAACTAACTGAGAACCAGGTAAGTTGAGTCACGTTGCAGACGAGTTGCATTCATCAGTGCAGACTGAGATTGATTTAAATGTGTTGGCAATCTGTCTTCATTTATAAATTAGATGGTGATCATTTGTGAACATTTCTCTCTTTTTATGTAGCCCCCTACACCAGGTAGTTTTGTCTCAGTGAACTTTATCTTTCATTAATACATTATTTCCTTCTTTTGCACATTTAGTTTTCCTCTTTCCCTTTCAGCTTGAATGTAAACCACATGGCAAAAATAAGTGGACGTCTGTGCCTTTAGGATTAAAATGGGTGTACTATTGTGTGCCACACTGATTTGGTATTTTTCTCAGTTGATGATCTTAAGAACAGGTTCAATAACATCAGTGTCCCTAACTCACTGTCACAAAGCTGTTATTTATTCTAATATTCAAGTTTGATTAGGTGGATGTGTCTGTGTTTGTTCAGTTTTTCAGACATCAGTGTGGTCTGGTGATGGGGATCCAAAAATCCCAGTTTGTTCATTTTGGCCCTAAAACTATTAATTGTTAAATTAGTTTTTTTCAAGCAGAGATTCAGAAAACACAATAGGACTTAAAGGGTTCATTTCAAGCTAGCCCTGCCTAAGATAAATGTTAAGGTTAAAAACTGCAATAATAAAGACAGTTTGGCCTTGGACAAATGGGTCCATAACAAAATGACTATAGGTGGAGGAGGAAAGAGCCTGGATGTCTCCAGTATCCAGCACCTTTGGGATGAACTGAAGCACTGACTGAGAGCCAGGCTCTACCTCACTAATGTGTCTGAATGGGAACAAATCCCCACAGCCAAGTCTTCCCAGAAGAGTGGCGGCTCATATGGAATCTGATTAATGCTTTCTAATGGAGCTTATGCATACTTTTGGCTCTGTGCATGTGATGGTGGTTGCTTTTGTTTTACTGATGACAAACTAAATAAAGAAAATAATCTATTTCTAACATACAAGCCTCTGACATCTGAGTCAAAGCGTGTTAGAGGCCGCTGGGCTGTGCTTTTAAAAAACTCGGTTTGGATTGATCTGTGTAAAGAACACTCGTTCTTTTCTGTCTTCCTCCCAGACCTCAATACATTAGCCAGCTAATAAGCTGCACTACATCATCACCTGGCCCATTGAGATGGGGTCATTTGTCCTTGTCAGCACTCTGTTACTGGTCAACTGCTAAGATGTGTGTGTGTTTGTGTGGATGTACATAAAGAGACTTTTTTAATCTCCTTTCAAAGGGGTGCTATTCTACTCACTTCCAGCATATTTTTACTCTTGGACTCAACAGTACAAGATAAGCTTATTCGTAATATGCTGGACCCCTCCCTCAGTTCAACCCCTGTCTGAAACAAGCCATTTCAGCTCCCTTCCCCTCTGCTTTAGGCAACTTTCTTCTTATCCACTGCAGGATTGAAAAGCAGGTTGGTGGGATGTCTGTGTTCACACACTGAGCTGTGTGCCTCAGATGGCCATATAAGGATATCCACTCTCTGTGACATCATACAAAGCCAAGGGTAGAAAAAAAACAGTCTGAGGTCTTAAACCAGTCTGAAGCCTGAACTTTTGGCTGACAGGAACTACTTGTACACACATCTCAGGTCAACTGATGTTGATCCTTTTGGTAATGCTTCTTATTTTTCCAAATGTGTAGTTTTAGTTCAGCTGGTGTTTAATTTTGAATTATGCAACTAGTGTTTGGGTTAGGGAGGTATGTAGAAGTCGTCTGGGTCCTGACTTTGAATCCACCCATTATGGCTAAGGGAGGAATAATGATTAGTGCCACAGATGGGACTAACGCTTTTAACGTTATTAAAAGTGTGCCATCAAGTTGTGCACCACAAAATGACTTTTTAAAAAAATGTCCAGTGCACACTTGTTTTCGGCACCCTAAAACAGGGCACAGCAAGCTTTAAACCTTTAAAAGAGCAATTTTTAAGCCTATTAAGTATAAATTAGCTTATCAACAATATTAATATGTGTAAAACATTAAAATCTTGTTGTACATGAAATTTGGTACTTTAACTTTGCATTTTTATCACAATAATGGCAAATTTTGATGCATTGTTTTAATTTATAGAGGTAAAATAATGAAAACTATTTACTTTTTATTATTTGTATTAAAAGAAAAAAACTTTGAAGTAGAAGAAAAATATAAAATAACATGTTTAGGCTGTTTTTGTGGAAATGAATGAGTACTTTAATACTTAACATTTAGCAGCCTAAGAAACACTAAAAGTTAACAACAGATTGAGTTTAACAGTCCAGCTTCAGATCAAATATACCAGTAAGTCAGCAGGGTTGGTGGTGAAAGCAAACAAATCTGTCCACACACTGTTAAATTTTCTGTTCTCTTTTCGGACTTAGAACTAGACTTTTATGTGTTTACATCCATGCTCGCCACCACTTCTGAAGTTCAGCAACATTAAGTGGATAAGGTGCCAGGTGACAGGCATAGGGTATAAAATTCGGTGTTTAGGCTACACATTTTTACAATGTAAAGAATCACTTACAGCAATGTTAAATCTAGTTCATCAATTCAATTTTTTTTCAAAGCCACAGGGAGCCACTGAAGGTGGGCAACAGGGCTGCAGGTTCACATCCCCTGTCCTGGAGGGGCAGGTACTGAATAACTAATGGAGAAACACACTGAACCGTTTTCTGCTGCGCTCCTAAAACTCCTGCAAAACCACAATGTCGGCGTGGCTAAGCATCAGTGTGGACACTCCAAGCAAAAAGAAAAAGTTCCCTCCTGACATTTATAATAAACAGTTTATATTTCCACCATTAATAGTTACTGATGGGCTTTCTTTTCTTCAACTGTTTTGGACTTGGGAGCACTATGGGAGCTGGTTGTGCAGTGAGCGGATGGATTGTTTGCCATCATCAGTGAATTCACCGTTTGAGATCTCTTTACCTGGAGTCTCTCGTGTCTCCTGCCACAGTGTGTCTCCTGAGCTTCAACTCCTCAGAGAAGTGACTCTTTCCAGCTTCACTCTCCTCCTCTCCGTCCACCCCCCATGAGATCCTCCTGTCCTTCTTCTCCTCCTCTAATGACTTGGATCTGAGTTCAGTGTGTTGTGTGTTTGTGCGTTCACGTGTTTGTGTGCATGTGGATGGAGGAAACGGAGCATGCGGAAGGACAGAAACATGCAACGGCAAGTGGCATGCATGAAAAGAAAGACAGGCTGTGATCAGCATGCAGTTCACCAACATCTTAGGCTTAATTAAAAACAACAAACAAAAAAAAAAAACGACAGCTGTAGTGTTAAAAAGCACAGCAGCCTTTACTGTTATAACTGACCTGAGTCGTCCCCCTGGTCGTTCTGATTGGATAGACATGTAGCTGGTGCTACTGAGGCGGGAGGCACTGCTGGCACGGGAGATCGCTGACACATCGCTCATATCACTATCTGAAGATCTGGCCGACATGTTGTCGCTGCTACGCCGCTGTTCTGCATACATCTAAGGATGGAGATGAAGAGGAGGAGGGTGGGAAGCTAAATGAGTGTTCAAACTGAGGATGAATAAAGAACAAATACATAATTTGTAAAGTGCAGAAGAGTGAGTGAGTGGGGAATACAGATGCTGACCTCCCGTTTGGTCTTGAGGTCCGTCTCAGGGTCGTGGGAGGCTGAAGGCCGGTAGGAATGTACTTTCATCTGCAGCTGTCGGGCTCGCTCCTCCACCGCGAGGGCTGAAGAAAAAACAAAAAAAAAAACTGACAAAGGATATGGATAAAAGCATAAAACAGAGAAAAAAGCTAAATGCATGAAGAAGAAAAATGTAGCACACATGTTTTAATTGGATGGCGTTTCTTGTGGATGTAGGATCTGGGTTCTGACACTAGGTGGAGCATGATGTGCACTGGAACTCCATCATGAAGTGTCAAAGAGATGCTCACAGTCAGAAGGAACAAACAGACTTTATATCTGCACTGAAAAAGTTTAAGACACTTGTACATTTGGACAGAGAAGTATATTTTAAATTCCAATCCAGGTCTTCTGGGAATGCTGGATTTATGGATAGAGGAATAGAGCTATAATAACGGTTTCATGAAATCCTACTTTTGTGTTTATAGATTTATCTACTGTTTTTTTATTTGCAGAAAAACAGTGAATTTGAACCAGAATGTCAGCTATACTGTAATAGCACATGAAAGAGAAAAGTTAACAAAAGGAAAATTTTTAGAGGAATTAAAACCAAACTCTCAAAAGTTAATGCTTTAAATCAAACACCCGTTAAACGTATTTTACAGGTTGAGTTGTAGAAAAAATAAATTCCCACCCGAGAGCATGTCCCTAAACTCGGTCAGTAATAGCTTCACAACTGTGAGAACATCAACAACCTGGAGCTCTTTAGAAAAGAGCCACTTGGGAGAATTTTGAAATATAGTAAGTCTCTTGGCGCCATCACCAGGCAAGTGAGTGCTGAAAAATCTAGCAAAACTTATAAATCAGAGAGCCTTTAAACAATCAGTCAGTGACTGATGTTACTGAACCTGTTTGAAAAACTCTCAGCTGAAACTCTACCAGATTTTAATGAAGCAGAATTTAAGCACAAGAATACTACTGTCATGGTCCTGGATCAATGACCCAGTGTTTTGTGTTTGTTGGTCCCTTAAATTTTGTGTATTATTAATGATCCTCGGGGCAATTCTTGGGTTGTTTATTTAGTTTTTCACTCTTGCGTACACCCTTTTGTGTTTTCAGCCTTGTGTTTTTAGTTTCAGTTTCTATTGTGTTCCCCCTGTGCTCCTCGGATTGGGTTGTCAAGTTTCCGTCTCTGTGTTTGGATGTAATCATGCCTATAGTAATAAAGGCATGACAACATTCTTGTTTGATTTTGGTAGTGTCTTGTCTCTTGTGCCTGATATTAAGTTTTACTGTCTTGTTTGGTCCAGCTGTGTCTCCCAGGTGTCTCCACTCTGCCCCAATCACCCTTCTATGTATATATTGTCTCAGTCTCCCCTTGTCCTTTGTCAAGTCGTCCCTTGTTGCTGTGTGTAACCTGAGGATATTCTAGTGTTTTCTGGCAACTTATTCCAATCTCTGGAAACAGGTCTCTATTGTAAATGAGACAATGAGTCTCAATGGGACTACCTGTATAAATAAAGGTTAAATAAATAAAAATTTCCCTGGCTCCATTTAGCATGTGTTTAGGATTATTTTGGAATTTGCTATTTCCTGCACCAACAGCATTAAAAGCTGATTGTTTGAGACTAGTTGCTGTGTCCTGCATTTGGGTCCACAACTCACTTATCACACAGCAGCACATGACAGCTACGCTCATTAGTTACAACCCACAGTAGTAGCAGTTGAAACCAAAAGGTGTTATTTAACTATAACTGAGCACATGATCAAATTTTAGACTGACTTCATGATTACATCAAAAGTCCTCTATCTGCCCATCTGCGTCTCTGCCTGTCTGATCATCTCCCTCACACCCCTGGATGTGTGTTCTCTCCCTCTTTTCCATTCTTTCCGCTATGGCTGGTCCCCCTCTCTCTATCACTTTTTCTCTGGTTAAATAACAGAATTGATCACTTTCTTCAATAGAATTTATAACATATGTATTTACATTCTTATGTATAACATTAATTTTCCACAAATGTTTCAAAATAAAAGCCTTTTTAAGACACGGAGTGTTTCTGTCCAGTGAAACCATATGAAGGCTTTTAATCTGAAACACAGGAAATCGTGAGTTTGTATAAATAGTGTAATGCAGTAACTTTAACAGAGTGAAAGTGGATCAAAAATACTAAAATCAGGCTGATTATTATACCATCACTATTTGACTATATCAAACAAAAAGAAAAAGAAAATGTAATTTATCTTCAGCAGTTAAGGTAAATAAAGGTCAGTGACTGAAGTAATGGTGTTCCTAATTTCGGTTAACTTTTACTGTTTGAGCTGCCTGCTGCCTTTTATTTTTACTCTTTAATGTGTAAACCAGCAGCTACCAGCAGCTTTTAAGGTGGAATGTTTTCCTAGGAGGAGGAGTTGATCAGTTTGACAGGTTGGAACATTCAGTTTGTCTTTATCAACTTTCTTACATGGAATAGGCTGAATAGGTTTCCTCAGCAGTGGAGTGTTGTCCAGTGCACTCAGGTTGCTCTACACCTACAGTTAAAACCGTCTAAACATGGTGGCAGGTTGGATTTTTTTAACCCAGTGTGAAACCTCCAGGGTGGGAAGGGATAACTGCCTTGAGTTTTTGTTTTTTTTCCTCAATCAAAGTAGTGCTGAGCAGATAAAAATGTTGATGTGCTGACAGCTTCCTGACCTGCTTTCAGGTTTGTTTGTTTTTTTTGCTCTGAATTGTGTGTTTCAGGCTCTTTTCTGACATTTTGGAAAAAAAATGATTAACCTTTTTTAACCCTGGAGGGCCCTGTAATTGGACCTGGCTACACAACCCCTGTGTATTTTTCAAAGATGCATTTTAAAGATTGTGCATTCAGTGAAGGAGTTAGCCAGTATAACTATGACTAAACTATGACTTTGACTATTTGTTGTGCTTCATTTCTGCTGAATCAAATCTAGTAGAATTACAGTTGAGAATTGTTAAAACAGGATCAATAACATGACTCACTGACTAGTTTGGTTTTTTATTGACTCTCTAATTTACACTTTTAATGAGGTAGAATTTAAAAATGTGGCTGGAGTTTTCACTCCAGGCTGGTTACTGTGATGTGGAGACTCATTATAAGTATTTCTAAATCTTAATCCTTCACTGTTGTGGTGCTGTTGGTGACAGAAATTGAAGATATTGTTTTTCAGGTGGAAATTTAATAACGCAGGGTGTAGCATTTGTCATGCCTCAGTTCTACTGTTTGAAATTAGCTAGCACTGCACCTGATAATTTTTACAGCCCTTCAAAATGGCAACATGTATTTTTCAAATCTCACTCCTGGCCTGGTTAGAGGGATATAGAGATTTATTGTATGTCAAAAGTCTTCCATTATCTGACAGATGAAAAACAAAATTCAGGGCAAACCAACCTTAAAGGCACTGAAGCTGTGAACATACAGTCAAATATGAGCACAGCCTACATAAGAACACACGAGTTTTATCTACTCAGCACTCCTCTGCACTGACAATTTAAAGGTTGTTAACCTTTTTCAACCCGGAGGTCCCTGTACCGGGTTATAAAGTCTGTGACCATTGTTATAGGTTGTAACTATTATGATTCAAATGGGTGTAGCATTCTTGTTCTGTTGCATTAAAGCTGTTAGAGCTGCAGTTCAAAATATTAAAACACATTCAGTGACATCAGTCACTACAGTAACTGATTACAATAACTGATAAGGCTTTCTAATTTTAGCCCGTTCTCGCCCCGGGGCATCAATTAGTTGTTCATCAAAACTGCTGTCCGTCAAAGTACAATACAAGGTGTGCTTTGGCCCTTATGCACTGGGTTACAGCTCTAGAGAGAGAGAAATCTTTCACTCCCAACTCATCATTTGTCAACAAGCAGGGTTACTTGTTGTGAAGGGGTGTGTTTTGATTTTAACCACAATCTTTTCCTAAATTTACCCAAGTAGTTTTCCCAACAGGACGTGAACCAGACATGTGACCAAAGGGCACTATAATACACACCGACGTCTGATGTCACTGGTCCGCTTATGGGGATAGAGAAACTTAGTGTATTTAAAAATTTTGTCTCTCTCATCGCAAAGTTATTCACTTTGACCACACTTGGCTGTAACCGACGGAATAATCATAATATTTAAAAAAAAAAAAAAACAGGGTTTAATGTGAATGATTAAGATATTAAATTATTGTGATACATGTTCTTTCTTATGAATTTTTTTTCACACACCACTTACCTTGCTCTATGCTGCTGCTTTTTGCGGGGAGCTGCGGAAGCTGCCTGCCCCTGCGACCTGATGAGGGAGTCCCTGCTGGGGGAGACGGGCTGCCATGAGGGTGTGCTCTGCGGGACATGAACACACATGGAGTTGGGAAATTAGTTATATTAACATACAACTATTAAGAGATTCATCTCTCATTCAAATGAGGCCCAACACTGAATCACAGAAGCATCAAACTGGTGGTCAGTGGTAAAGGTCATAGGCCAAGTTAGGAGAGAAATGGATCAAAATCAGGAAGAACTGGCAGGAGAAGTAAAGGAAGGGGCACCAAGTGTCTTTATGTAGAGGATACAGAGCGTCCAACGATTTCTATAGATCCCAAAATTAATTTAAATACATTACATACACATAATTTATAATAATGTCACATCACTGGTAACAGCAAATTATAGAGATCATATTGGGATATGGCCTATACAGGTAGTATCTGTGCATTCAGTACCACCACACTCAGTGTAACAGAGAGGAAATCAGCACACAGGTGAGGGGACGCGTGGCACTGGCAGCAGCATGCACCTGTCCAGCCGTGGTGAGTTAGGACAGGACCCTGACAGGACTGTCTGGCCAAAGGGCCTCAGAGGGCCTCCTCTCCCTCTACTGCCCCTCAGGATAGAGGTGGGCTGGATGCGACTGCCATCAGCAAATAAAAAAAGAAAACAGAAAAATGATATAAAAACAGAAAAATAAAAACTGAAAACAACACAAAGAATCTTACTCTGTGTGTTTGTGTGTGTGTGTGTGTAAAAACTCTTTGGGCTGCAGACAGTAAACACCATGTGTCACAATAAAAGGGGACCTATTCATCTTTTTTTTACTTACTACTTTTCTGTTTATATATTCAAAAAGATTATTTTGAATTATGTAAAGTTACTCTAATAGAATACAAGAAAAGAATAGAGTTTGAAATGACTTTAATAGGTAAATGTGGTTCTGCAACCTTAAAACAACTGAAAACCTGACCCGAATTAAATTTGGCAGATTTCCCCTTCAAGGTCGCCTCCTTATACACCTCTAAACCACTTTCAATACTGCTGTTATTTTGAGATCACTTCATCAGCAGGGTCCAAGACAGAAGCATGCACATTGTTATTTGAATTCTACTGACTTATGCATTGTGAATTATTCCCTCTGAGTCAGATTGTCATAGTTGATTTTTACTGTAAGGCGTTTGAGGGAAACATTTGGCAGAAAGACCTTATTTGTGATGTGTGCCTGCATGCCACTTAGCATCCCCACCCAAAAATCTAGGTGCTCACAGATTTACCTCCCTGCAACTTCCTTCTTTCCTCAAAATGAAAATCAAGTTGAAGTATTGCCGTTTTGACACAGTGGAGGACACACAGCATACAAATCATAAAGGGATGCCTATGAAGCAATCTAATAACAGCAGCAACACTAGAAGCAAACCAGAGGTCCACAAGTACACGACACTGATGGGAATATTGGACAAACTTAACTTAGCACAAAGATTACAAAGCCAGCTCGGCTTCTCACATATTAAAATGTATATATAAAAAAAAAAAAAAAAAACACTTTTGAGTTCTTGCTTAATTCCAAACATATAAAACACACAGAAACCCAGTTTATGCTAGAGAAGCTCCATTAAGTATACAAATCCAATCACAAATATAGATGTGTGAGTGTGTTTATATCTAATGCATTTCTGAGAACTGAACAAGAAAAAAAAACATTATTGCAGACATAGAAAAAAAAGGTACAGATGATTAAATATGATCCCTCTGGAGAAAAGAGAAGGCATTACAGTAATGACAGGAGGTGGAAATACAGGTAAGAGAATGAATGAGTGAATGAGTGAATGAATGAATGATCTTACCTGTCCCCCTCCAGGCTTTTTCTGCTGCCCTTTGGACAGCTGGGACTTGGAGAATTGTTACACTGCCTGTATTGGCAAACAGCAGCCACAGAGAGAGAGAGGAAGAAAAACAAACACGATGTGGAAAATGGCGATGCCCAAAATGGCCCAACTGAGCACTGGGTAAGGAATTATATATACACACACACATAATATACATATATATAGATATATAGATATAGTCAAAAGTTTGGACACACCTTCCCATTCAATGTTTTTTCTTTATTTTCATGACTATTTACATTGTAGATTCTCACTGAAGACATCAAAACTATGAATGAACACATATGGAATTATGTAGTAAACAAAAAAGTGTGAAATAACCCAAAACATATTTTATATCTTAGATTCTTCATAATAGCCACCCTTTGCTTTGATCACTGCTTTGCACACTCTTGGCCTTCTCTCGATGAGCTTCATGAGGTAGTCACCTGAAATGGTTGTCACTGCACAGGTGTGCCTTGTC